>JAIUZE010067409.1:0-42426 GCA_022085475.1 Heliosperma pusillum
TAGGGTTGAAAAGGGATCTAGGATTGTTAGAAGGGGTAGATTAATTAATTGAATTGCAATTGCATGGTTATCGTTTGATTATCGTTTTAATTCTAGTTGTTTGATTACTGGCCAGGATTAATTAAATAGTCTTGCAAATTAGGATTGACACCGACCGGGTTAAGACTAAGATAGGCTACGATAATTGAATAGAACTCGTTTAATGATAGCGATCGCATGTTAATCGTAGATCTAAAGGGCATAATTGAAGCGACCGATCTTGTGACCTTAGATAACTTTATTGCATGATAGTTGATTTTATCCCTATCCCTGAACAATAATCCTAGTGAACCTGAGACCCTAGACTTTTAATCTCATTGTTTTCAACCTTATTAGTTTGTTATTGCTTATAGTTAGTTATTGCTTATTATTAGTTGTTATTATTATTGTTATTAGTTTTTATTGTTTACTTTAGTTGTTGTTATTAATTACTATTAGTTTAGAAACCACAATCAAAACCCCGAAATTGTTACTATAGAGACAAACCTAGTTTAACAGATTAGAATACTACCGCCTCCCTGTGGATTCGATACCTTACTTACCGCTGACTATTAGTTAGTAGTGAATTAGGTTTTACTTTGATTAAGGTGACGCGACTTTAACCTTATCAAATTTGGCGCCGTTGCCGGGGAGACAACAGTTTTCTGTTTGTTTCTACTTAGTTTGTCTTTTTCGTCTCAGGGAACCTAAGTTCCTTGAGATCGTTCTCATCCTTTTCTTTAGTTTTTGTTTATGCCCAGGCGTTCTAGGTCCGTTCTCGTGCCCTACGATTCCGAACCAGAGAAGACTCTCCGGTCTAGACGAAACTTTTGGAAGGAAATTCAAGAAGCGGAAGACTTGAGTACGCTTGAAACAGTTTACGCCAAATTCGTCGCAGAAAAACCATCCTTAGAAGAGGATACACCTATTTCTGCACCTACTACAACCATGCCTACTCTAGCCACCCACTCGGAGCCTACCGTTGCATCGATTCCCAAGGGATTTCAACTCCCTACTACGGGTAATAGTACTTTTGAGATTCGTCCATCTTATATCTCTTTGGTGGGGCGAAACATGTTTGGAGGAAGCCCTACTGAGGATCCCGCTAAGCATATGGAGAAATTCACTAACTATTGCTGCTCTATTCCTTTAACGGGTGGGGTGACACAAGATCAAATCAAGTTGGTGTTGTTTCCCTTTTCATTACGAGACGGGGCAGAAGATTGGTTGAGTGAGTTAGATATGGTTGCACTTGGCATCACCGATTGGAATTCTTTGGCTCTTGCATTCTACAAAAGATATTTTCCGCCACAGAAAACCAATGCCATTCGAAGTCAAATCACAAGTTTCAAACAAGGTCCCAATGAGAACTTTAATGAGGCCTGGGTTCGCTTCAAAAAGCTTGTCAAGTCTGTTCCACATCATGGTTTTGATACTTGGTTCTTATGCAACCAATTTTATAATGGGTTATATGATGATCAGAGGAATTTGTTAGATTCTGCTGCTAATGGGAGATTCCAAAATAACACTACTGATGCCAATGCTTGGAAGTTAATTGATGAGATGGCTACTCACACTGCTGAGTATGGGAATCCTAGGGGTAATGTGAGGAGAGGAGGTACGGATAATGCCATTGTAGCTCAATTGGAGGCATTAACGGCCAAAATTGCCGAGTTACAAACTTCAAAGTCCTTGGAAAATAAGCAAACGGTTCATGCCATGGTTCAACAAGAGCCAACCTATGAAAGATGTGGTACTATGGGGCATAATGCAGTGGAATGTATGAGTACGGTTGATCAAGTGCTTGCCTTTCAATCCTTTAAGCAAGGTTCACCGTACTCTAACTTTTACAATGAAAGGACAAAAGAGCATCCAAATCTCTCCTACCGAAGTCAGAATGTTCTTAATCCTACCCCACCGCCACATCAGCAACAAGGTTCCTTTTATGTGATTCCTCAGAATCGCAATTTCCAAGGTAACTTCAATCGTTCCAATTAAGGAGGCCAAAACTTTCAACAACCTCCACCTCCACCACCTCCAAGTAATGATATGGCGGAATTGAAAGCCATGTTGCTGCAGAGTCTTATGATACAACAAAAGCAAGATGCTCAGATCTCACAGTTAATAGCTCATAATAAGATGGTTGATACTCAAATTGCCCAATTGGCAATTCAAAATCCACATAAACAACCGGGTAATATTCCTCCTCAAGGACACCCTCCACATGAATAAGTCAATGCCATCACTTTGAGGAGTGGAACCCATTACAAAGGCCCTGAAATGATAAGGGATGAAACCAATGAAAGCTTGGAAGTTGCTGATCAAAGTTCGAAAAAAGGCGAAAAAGAGGCTGAAAACAAGGTTGCTCGATCGAGCAGAACCCCCTTGGCGATCGAGCAACCCAGAAAATTTGCCCAAATTCTTCTCGGGAAGTTTCTGAAAGTTACAGTACAGCAAAACTCGATCGAGAAACCCCTCTGCTCGATCGAGCAACCCCTGATCAGGATGAAAAGCCTTCTAATTCATCTTCCAAAGCCAAAGAAGTCGAGCCCATTGTAAATAAACTTCTTTTTCCTCAACGCCTACATAAATCAAAGCTCGATAAACAGTTTGGGAGGTTTATGGAGGTAGTGAAGAATTTACAAGTGAGTGTACCATTTACCGAGTTGATCACTCAAGTGCCGGCCTATGCAAAGTTTCTAAAGGATATATTGACAAGGAAGCGGTCCTTTAATGAAGTGGAGACGGTTGCATTTACTGAGGAATGCAGTGCTGTGTTGCAATCGAGATCACCACCTAAGCTAAAGGATCCAGGGAGTTTTTCTATTCCTTGTAATATAGGTTGCTTAGCAATTGATAAAGCCCTTTGTGATTTAGGGGCTAGTGTTAGTGTAATGCCATTTTCTATATGCAAAAAGTTAAATATGGGTCAACTTACTGTTACAAACATGACCTTACAAATGGCCGACCGTTCTATTAAACACCCTTTAGGGATTTTAGAAGACGTACCAGTTAGAGTAGGGAAGTTTTTCATACCAGTTGACTTTGTTGTCTTAGATATGGCTGAGGACACCCAGACTCCTATCATCTTGGGACGACCATTCCTCCATACTGCGGGGGCAGTTATAGATGTTAAGAATGGGAGACTTACACTAACAGTGGGGGATGACACTATCACTTTCAACCTAGATAAGGCAATGAAACAACCCCTACTAGAAGAGACATGTCATAGGGTTGATATTGTGGATTTAACTATTGATGACTGTCTCGCTTTGCGTTTGGATAGGGATCCTCTGGAGATCGCCTTAATTTCTAGGAATGCTGAAGCTGGAAGCTCACGGAGTAAACTCAAGTCCAGATGGTCGAGACCATTCACAAAAACCAAGGTGAGCAAGTTTGGGTCGGTTACGCTACAAACCGACAAGGGCGGAATGTTCAAAGTCAATGGTTAGCGCTTAAAGACCTATTACGATAGAGCATTTATAGGAGTGAGAGAGGCCGTCGACCTTTTCACTCTTGATAAACCACCATGACTTTGAGGTAACACGGTCGTGCGGGACCGCTATAAACCAGCGCTAACCGGGAGGCAACCCGACATTTACTTGTATTCCATTTGTAAATTTTATTTCGATTAGCTTAATTATCGATGTCATAAGTTAAATTATATTTAGTTTGGATAGTTAATATAGTTGTGCTTGATTGAGTGCGGTGAGGGAGCGATCTAACAATTCTATTAAGTGTTTGCAGCTAATACAATTGGAAGTCGCTTTATAATGAAGAACGAAAAGAAAAGAAAAGAAAGAGAAAAGAAAATAAGAGAAAACAAGTGAAAGATGCGCTCTTACTGGGTTGCTTGACCGAGCATACTAACCTGCTCGATCGAGTTTTCGTGCATGCCACACATCAGCCACTCGAGCAAACTTCAAAATCGTGAACAATTTGCTTGCTCGATCGAGTCGGTCGGTTCGAACCGGTCCGAAGCTTAAAAAGCAGGGTTTTCACAAAATTTTCTCTTCATTCCTCTTCTCATTTCGTCCTTGTTCTTCACTACCTCACCCTTATTCTCTCAATTACTGGTATTATCTATCCTTGTACTTTCTTTTATTGTATTTTCTTTTAGTTATTTTCCCCATTCCCTTTTGTTAGTTGTGTCCTTTAGGGTGCTGATGTTGGTTAGTTGTGTGATTGCTGTGCTGTTAGCGTCACAATGAGGACACTGTGACATTTCGGTTTGGCGGAGAGTCTTTATTTATGTTGTGTGTTTAGTTTATTTAAAAAGAAAAAAATCCATAAAAATTGAAAAATTTACAAAATCCATAAACATGTTTTCATTTTATTAGGTCGAGTCTTGGTGAATTGAATAACAATGATGATAATTTGCATTGTTTCTGCATTTGAATCTCAAATAAGTTATCCATGTACATTGTTTTGACTTACTATTTTTGAAAACAAAGCTCATAGTACAAGTCTTGACCGTTTTTGACATACCTTATGCTAATTAGATTTGGCAATTTTTGTTGGTAAACCACTTAAAATTCTGAGGTCTATAGAGCTTCCTAGGCCAGGAACATCAATAAACTGGTCTCATTGTTTTTAGGCTTGAGTGTGGTACTCCTTGTGGAATGTGTAACATCAAATTGCATAAGTGTGACATTCGTTTCTTGATACTATACGCGTTCGTTTGATAAGTGCATGAGGAAAGGTGATTCTTTTTGTTCAAATAAGCCTCACATAGCCAAAAAGACTTGATTTTATACCCTTATTATTGAGTTCTCTATGTTTAGCCCATTTGAGCCTTTGTAGCCTGTTTTACAAGCCATATAATAGCTACATTCCTAGAACTTGCCTACCTTATCAGGACAGTCGCAATTGCATGTTTTTCTTATCTACTTGTCTACTATGGTTGGGTCGGGATTTCAAAAAGAATATCAAATGGGTGTAGCAAGTATGTTGGCAATTGTGTCATTTATTCCCTTTGTTGAGAAAAGTTGTGAAGCAAAAGAAAAGAAAAAAAATGATGAAGAAAAGAAAAAAAAAAAGATTTGATTTGAAAAAGAAGAAAAAGAGAAAAAGAAAAAAAAAAGAAAGAAAAATTTGTTGCTTCATTGAATTATTTAAGGGAAAATGAAAGGGATTATACTAGAGTCTAATGCATATTTAGAGAGCAATATCGATATCTCTCTTGCGTTGTCAAAGTTTAAGATGATTTCTCTAGTCAGTGTTGGTTTGTGCTAGTCTTGTAGATTTGTTTTGCTAAGTGTCGCTGCGACTACCGGTCTTAGCCCCACATTCCCATACGTGCCTTGGCACAATCCACTTCTATACCTTCACCATTTAGCCTCTCTTGTTGTCCTGATTCATGTACTTTATAGCGAATGCGTATTAGTTGGGGAAATTACTATCACATTAGAATGCATGCATTTTTCATAAGTTGACTGAGTGTTTCTATTTCTCTCTATCTTCACAAAACTCACCTTTACATAAACTTATGAGTGCTTGAGTAAATCCGCGAGAATCCGACAAATTGAGCCTTGCAAGATTGAAAGGTATTTGGTTTTGTCTACACTACGGTATCATGTAAAATCTTGGAATATGAGCTGCGTTTTCTACTTTCCCGTACCTTTGAATTTGTTTTATTGGTACAACTTGGTCATTACTTTGTTATAGATATGGATAGCTTGGGATTTGTATGTGCTTTAACATTAGCTTTGAGTTTTTCATTCACCATTTGTATGTTTGTCTTTGTATGTGTCGAGTGCTTTGCTTAGGGACAAGCAAAGGATTGGTTTGGGGGAGTTTGATGATCATTATTTATATACATATTTTATGCTTCCCTTAGACACAATTAACTCGATTTACCGTCTTTCCTTGCTTATTTCTATGCTATTTTAGCTAGAATATAGATTCTGCCGCTTTTGTTATGTTTTAATGCAGATTGGATGCATTTGGAGCTTTTTGAGTTGATATGGAGCATGGCGGAGTTGGATCGTAGAAGGTTAAGCACGGGAATCGAGAATGAAAAGAGAATAAATGAAGAAAAGTGGAGAACGAGCCAAAAGAAGGTCTGCTCGATCGAGCAGACTATACTTGCTCGATCGAGTCGGTCTGAAGGTTGCTCGATCTAGCAACATACCCTTGCTCGATCGAGCAACCTTGTTTTTCGACGACTTTTTCCTATTTTCCTAAACTTTAACCTAATTAATTAGATTTTTGTATTATAAAAGGAAAGCTTGTCTTTCATGCTTTCTTATGCTTTTGAATACTTTTAGGCTTTAATTCAGAAACCCTGATTAGTTTACTTTTCCTCCGGATTTGATTCATCAAAGACGATTGTTTTTAGTTCAAGCTTGTAATCGGTATTTTCAATCTTTCTTTGTTATTCAATTTAATTGTCTTCTTGTTCTTTAATTATTCTTTGTTCATCCTTTCATTGTTGTTAATCATGTTTACTTTAATTATTATTGTTGTTGTTTATATCGTTATGAGTAGCTAAATTCCTTTCTAGGGTTGAAAGGGGATCTAGGATTGTTAGAAGGGGTAGATTAATTAATTGAATTGCAATTGCATGGTTATCGTTTGATTATCGTTTTAATTCTAGTTGTTTGATTACTGGCCAGGATTAATTAACTAGTCTCGCAAATTAGGATTGACACCGACCGGGTTAAGACTAAGATAGGCTACGATAATTGAATAGAACTCGTTTAATGATAGCGATCGCATGTTAATCGTAGATCTAAAGGGCATAATTTAATCGACCGATCTTGTGACCTTAGATAACTTTATTGCATGATAGTTGGTTTTATCCCTATCCCTGAACAATAATCCTAGTGAACCCGAGACCCTAGTTTTAATCTCATTGTTTTCAACCTTATTAGTTTGTTATTGCTTATAGTTAGTTATTGCTTATTATTAGTTGTTATTATTATTGTTATTAGTTGTTATTGTTTACTTTAGTTGTTGTTATTAATTACTATTAGTTTAGAAACCACAATCAAAACCCCGAAATTGTTACTATAGAGACAAACCTAGTTTAACAGATTAGAATACTACCGCCTCCTTGTGGATTCGATACCTTACTTACCGCTGACTATTAGTTAGTAGTGAATTAGGTTTTACTTTTATTAAGGTGACGCGACTTTAACCTTATCAATTATACGACCGTCTCAATTACGATACAACGTTAATTATTATTAAACCGTTTCAAAATATATTTTGCAATACAATGATACTTAAAAATGAAAACAATTATGTGAGGGGCAAAATTGGAATAAATGATAAAATAGGGGGCGTGATATAGCAAATCTCAAATTTAATCGTTTTTCTTTATGGATTTGTCTCGACGACTTATTTTGGTCTAAAATAAAGATGGGGTTTTGTAATCACTGTTCGGCAAAATGTGATATATTTTTGGAAATTAAATTACCATAAGATGTAACACTACTTGGACCATTATGATTACAATTGACAATAAGATCACTAAACTTGTTTTCATTTTGGACGGATTTTGTCCGTCTGAAATATGAAAGTGCGTTGTTATTACAGCTGTTTGAAAACATGTTTTTGAAAAGTATAGCCTTATATAATGTTTTTTGTTTTTGGAAATTACACTCAATTAATCACTTATTAATGAAAATTACTTTTAAATAAGGATTACGGTGATATTTTATAAAAAATGGCCGATATACACTTCCCTTATAACATTTCAACTTTACCCATTAATACTTAGTCTTTCACTAATTTCACATTTTCACTCTTAAAATCTTTCTTTTTCCCATAAAATCCCTACCCTCAATCAATCTATATCAAAATATTCCTCAAATTTGCATTTAAATCTCTTCTCCATTGTGTAATGACATCAATTAATTATGTATGGTAAAGCAGACACCTTATCAAATGTTTCTTCGAAGAAGAGTAAGTGATATAGTGTCATTTCATCCTACATTTTCACCCCTTTTTGTCTCGTTTTGCTTGCCTTTAAGGCTCCCTAAGAGCGTTTCTACGTGTTTTACCTTCTTCTAGCATATTTCTCGCTTTTATCGTGTTTTTGTAGGTAAACCGTCATTTGAGGCGATTTCTACCTAGTTCCGATCGACAAAGAAGAAGGTGAATCACTCGGAGGACCCACGACATACCTTGGGGGGCCCACATACCCTTGGGGGGCCCTACTCGATGCGTCAAAGCCCTCCCGAGTCAAGGCAAGCAAAACCGGGAAGGAAGTAACAAAGTCAAGCAAAGGAAGAGGGACAAGAAGCATTTCACGGGTGTGAAAGGCATTTCACGGTCGTGAGATGCCTTTATAAGAAGGCGGATTCTCGAGCATTTTAGCTCACGGCCGTGAAACACATTTCACGGTCGTGGAAGTGAAGTCACAGTCGTGAAACCCCTTTCACGGTCGTGACTTGATCATGGGAAGTTCCTGCCTCATTTAGTGCACAATCTCACGACCGTGACTTGTTTCACGGTCGTGAGACAGCTTTCACGACCGTGAAACCCATTTCACGGTCATGACTTTGCCAGTCCATGAAGTCTTTCGAAGCCCATCTTTCCTCTATTTTGTAAACCTATAAATAGACCCTCTTATGTAATTAAAGGGCGCGAAACCCTAGATCTGAAACTCACATATAATTAATATTTAATCTTCTATTAATCTTCCATAATTAAGCTAATTAGTTGGTTAATTAGTCATTGCAACTTGGTTTAGTGTTGGAACTTGGTTTGTATTCAAAGATTTGTGACAAAATCTTGGTTATTATATCAAAGTTCTCATCTTTTTCTAAGTTGGTACAATTTCTTTACTTAATCTTGTCTTTAATTAAGTTTTCATTTCAATTCTTGTTATCTACTCATTGTTAATTAGAAAATGTTTATTGTTGTTGATTTCATTTTGAAATCCTTAGTTAATATTGAAATTCCTTTGAATATGAGTGAGTAGTAATCTTGCTAGGGTTATGTGGGGGATTATGAGTTCTAGTATGAGTTAATGTGTTCTTTTTGGGGTTAATAGTTGATTATTGTCTTGTTTCCATGCTATGCTTATAACATGTTTGATGAAATGTCTACTTGAGTTTGCATGATTTTCTCGCTTGTTTCAAACACCATAAGATCGAAAGTCGTGGTTTTTCGTAGAACCGCTAGTTTGGCAAACCGTATCTAGTGACGCGATAGCTAGTTAGAGTCGGTTTGAGGAGGAATTGTAAGAACAAAAGCCTCAATTCACTTTCCTAGGCTAGACGACATTTCAACTATTAAACCCGGCTTTTTTACTCGACTTTACTACCCATATGAACCCACTCACCCTAGTTTTCCCTCTTATTTGATAAAAATCCAATCTTTCTCGTTTTAGATTCAATTTGTTGGTTTTGTTTGCTTTTAATTATTGTTATTTAGTTTAGTCAAGAAATCCAAACCCAATTTACATTGTGACTTTGCAAGAGACTTAGTAGACTATTTAGTCATTTTTAGACACTAACCGTCCCTGAGATCGACACTCTTACCACACCACTATATCCTACATCATAATGGCGTCGTTGCCGGGGACGGTGTATGTTTAATTTGATTGTTTTTAGTTTGCTTTAGTTTTTTGCCTCTTGTCTTCAGAAACCTAGTTTCTCGAGGCATTCTCAACGTTTATATTTAGTTTTCATGTATGCCCAGGCGAGCTCCCCCAAAGGATCAACCTCCAATTGATCCCGAGATCGAAAGGACCTTTTGGAGACTTTGCAAGGTCTTCAAAACCGCAAATAGAAGCTCTTCTTCGAATCCGATTACTACAACGGAGGAGCCTCTACCTTCGATTGAAGAAAGGGAAATCCGGGAAAGTAACGAGGTAGAAATTGAGCATCCAAGGGTAGAGAATTGGGAGGGTCCTGTGCCGATCGCGGAATTTGTGAATCCTTTTGGAATCCCACCAACCATCCCACTTCCCATCCAACCACCCACTCTCCTAAGAATGCCTAAATTCTCATCTCACTCCATTCCCACGGAAGATACTCTTCCAAACACCACCCCCGTACCACAAAATCTAACCGGAAATTTCATTGCTAAAACCGCTTTTATCCAATTGGTGGAGAGGAACCAATTTGGAGGTATGCCAAGTGAAGACCCTCATCTACACATGGAGACTTTTTGTGATTATTGTGATGCCGTTTCTCAAACGGGAGTGACTCAAGACCAAATTCGATGGGTCTTGTTTCCTTTCTCTCTTATTGGAGCGGCAAAACGATGGTTGAAGAGTCTTGACAAGGTTGCTCTAGGTATTGACTCATGGAAGAAGCTAGCTCTAGCTTTTTATCAAAAGTTCTATCCACCGGAAAAGACAAATATGTTGAGAGCTAAGATAACCGGCTTCAAGCAAAGGGATGAAGAGTCACTCTATGAAGCTTGGGACCGATTCAAGGAGATCATTCGTTCTTGCCCTCACCATGGTTTGAGTGAGTGGTTCTTGGTGCAACAATTTTGGAATGGACTTTATGAAGATGCTAGAGGGATCTTGAATATGGGATCAAATGGAAGGTTCACGGAAGTAGATGATGCTCAAACTTGGGCATGAATAGAGGAGATGGCGGCTCATAACTCACAATTTAGTAGGCCAAGGCAAACTTCTAGGGGAAAGCATGAGGTGAGCTCCGTCCCCCAAATGGGAGCCGACTTTGGAGCTCAACTTAGCTCTTATATGGAAGCAATGAACCTCAAGGGGTTTGTGAATGTTGTGGAACATTTGGTCATGATTCTCAAGAATGTAGAGGATCTGTGGAACAAGTGAATGCCTTTCAATCTTATAGGCAAGGAACCCCCTACTCCAACTTTTACAATGAGAACACAAAGAACCACCCAAATCTCTCATATAAAAGCCAAAATGTTCAAAACCCTCAACCACAACCATATGTTGCCCCACCCATGAGAAAGAATCAACAAAACTTTCAAAGACAACAATACAATCAAAACCAACCTTCCTACAATCAACCACAATACAACCAAAATCAATAAAACCCACCACCACAAAATCAACCTCTCATGCAACCACAAGTTGGAGATCCAAACTTGGACATTCAACAAGCGATCCTCCAATTGCAAAAAGACAACCAAGCCAAAGATATTATCATCAATAACATCCTTGCCCACAACAAAATGCTTGAACTCAAGTGACCCAAAGAGCCTCGGGGAGTTCCTCTAGGGGAAAAGGCCAATTACCTCCTCAAGGTAACGCACCTAGAAATGAAACTGCCAATGCCATACATTTGAGGTGTGGAAAAAGTTATGAGGGACCAAAGATGCCAATTGAAGATGATAATGGTGAGGGAGACAAAGTGGTAGATGATGGACCAATTGAAAATAAAGTTGTTGAATTGGATGACAAGGAGGAAGAGTGCTCTTCAAGTGAGCAAGTTGTTGTTGAAAAGAAGGATGAAGTGGTAACAAAGAACAAGAAGGTTGAGGAGCCTATTGTGATAAGGCTACCTTTTCCTTCTAGACAAGCCAAAACAAATCTTGACAAGCAATAAGGCAAATTCATGGACATTGTCAAGAATTTGGAGGTCTCCATTCCATTCACCGACCTCATCACTCAAATTCCCGCCTATGCAAAATTCATGAAAGACATCCTTACAAGGAAGAAGTCATTGAGTGGAGTTGAAACCGTGGCATTTACCGGTGAGTGTAGTGCCTTTTTACAAAACCCAACCCCTCCAAAGTTGAAAGATCCTGGTAGTTTCTCCATCCCATGCACCATAGGCAACATAACAATTGACAAGGCCTTGTGTGATTTGGGAGCTAGTGTACCAACATCACACTCCAAATGGCGGACCGATCTACGAATCAACCTTTGGGTGTATTGGAGGATGTCCCGGTTAGAATTGGGATGTTCTTCATTCCGGTGGACTTCATAGTTCTTGATATGGCGAATGATTCTCAAATCCCCATTATTCTCGGGAGGCCATTCTTCCACACCGCCGGAGCGGTGATTGATGTGAAATACGGGAGGCTAACCCTTGAGGTGGGAGATGAAAAAATTACATTTAACTTGCAAAATGCCATGAAAGCTCCAAATCTTAGAGAATCTTGTTATTTCATTGATATCATCGATGCCTTTGATGAAGAAGTGACACCTAGCTTCTTTATGAGGGATCCTTTGGAATCTATCTTGACTTTGGAGCCAAGGGATATTATGGAGGAGCTACATGAGTTTGAATTTGACTTACTTGAAGCAACTTTGGAAGGAGAAGAGCTTGATGAACAACAACGTTTAAGACTTGAGTCTATCATCGAAACCTCTTGTGCGGTAGATATTGCGGTATAGGTACAAGCTCCTTCTCTTAATCCCCTTCCTTCTAACTTGGTATATGCTTATCTTGATGAGTCAAAGTGCAAACCCGTGATCGTAAATGCTAACCTTGATGATAATCAATTGAATGAATTGTTGTGTGTTTTGAGAAAACATGAGAGAGCTATTGGTTATAGCTTGGATGATTTGAAGGTGGTTAGCCCCGAATTGTGTATGCATAGAATTCAAATGCAAGATGATCATGAGCCTAGAAGGCAACCTCAAAGAAGACTAAACCCCACCTTGCAAGAGGTAGTCAAAGGTGAAGTCATGAAGCTACTTGATGCCGGGATCATCTACCCAATCTCTTACTCCGATTGGGTTAGCCCCGTGCAAGTGGTGCCAAAGAAAGGTGGCACCACGATAGTGAAGAATGATAAAGATGAACTAGTGCCTACTAGGGTAGTGACGGGATGAAGAATGTGCATAGATTATAGGAGGTTGAATGCCTCAACAAGAAAGGATCATTTCCCCCTTCCCTTCATTGATCAACTCCTAGAAAGAATTGCCTCAAACAAGTATTTTTGTTATCTAGATGGATACTCGGGATTCTTCCAAATCCCAATCGACCCGATTGACCAATCCAAGACCACGTTTACATGCCCTTATGGCACTTTTGCCTATAAGAGAATGCCCTTCGACCTTTGCAATACCCCGGCTACATTCCAAAGATGCATGATGAGTATTTTTTCCGATTACATTGAGTCTATCATGGAAGTTTTTATGGATGATTTTAGTGTGTATGGGAAAGACTTTGATTTGTGCTTGCATAACTTGTCTTTGGTGTTGGAAAAATGTGAAGAAGTGAGTCTTGTTTTGAATTGGGAGAAATGCCACTTCATGGTAAATGAAGGGGTAGTTCTTGGACATCTTATCTCGGAAAAGGGTATCCAAGTTGATAAAGCAAAGGTGGAAGTGATTGAGCAATTACCCCCACCTTCAAACCTCAAAGGGGTGAGAAGCTTCCTTGGTCATGTCGGCTTTTATCGGGTTCATCAAGGACTTCTCCAAAATTGTTAAACCACTTACACAACTTCTTCTTAAGGATACCCCTTTCCATTTTACTAATGAGTGTGTTGAGGCATTTGCTAGGATAAAGGAAGCTCTTATCCCGGCCCCGGTCATGCAATCCCCGGATTGGGAATTGCCATTTGAAGTGATGTGCGACGCAAGCGATTATGCCGTTGGCGCGGTTCTTGGCCAACGGAAGGACAAAGCTTTGCATGCCATCTACTATTTTAGCAAGACCCTTGATGAAGCACAAGTTAACTATGCAACAACGGAAAAAGAGCTTCTTGCCATTGTTTATGCTCTTGACAAGTTCCGTTCATATTTGATTGGCTCCAAGGTCATTGTTTATACGGACCACGCCGCACTTAAATATTTGCTTTCCAAGAAAGAAGCTAAGCCCCGCCTCATTAGATGGATCCTTCTCTTACAAGAATTCGATTTGGAGATAAGAGATAAGAAGGGTGCGGAAAATGCGGTGGTGGACCACTTGTCTCGGCTATGCTACAATGGAAGTAAAGGTGACATGCCTATCAATGATTCATTCCCGGATGATTTTCTCTTTGCTATTAATGAAACCAATAAAAATGAAGCACCTTGGTTTGCGGACTTCGCCAACTACATTGTGGGCGGTGTCCTTCCACCGGGCATCAACCACAATCAAAAGAAGAGGTTTTTGTTTGAAGCTAAGAGATATTTTTGGGATGACCATTTGTTGTTCAAGAAGTGTGGTGATGGGATGTATAGAAAGTGTGTTCCTCAATGAGAGCATGAAGATATCATGAAAGGATGCCACTCCTCTCCTTATGGAGGGCACCATGGGGCAAGCAAGACCGTTGCCAAAATACTTCAATTTGGGTTCTTTTGGCCCTCTATGTTCCAAGATGTTAAGCACTTTGTCCAATGTTGCGATGCTTGTCAACGCACCGGAAACATCTCTTGGAGGAATGAGATGCCCCAAAGGGATATTCTTGAGGTGGAGGTGTTTGATGTGTAGGGAATAGACTATCAAGGCCCCTTTATTTCTTCAAAAGGGAATAGGTACATTCTAGTGGCCGTAGACTACGTGTCCAAATGGGTTGAGGCGGTGGCTTCCCCTACCAACGATGCCAAAGTTGTCATCAATTTCCTAAAGAAGATCATCTTCCCCTGGTTTGGAGTACCAAGAGCTCTAATAAGTCATGGGGGCAAGCACTTTCATGAAAAACGACTTGACTCACTACTCCTTAAATATGGTGTTCATCATCGTACCGGTTTGGGGTATCATCCCCAAACTAATGGGCAAGTCGAAATCTCCAACAAAGAGATCAAATCTATCCTTGAAAAAGTGGTCTCAAAGCACCGTAAAGATTGGAGTTCAAAGCTCGACGACACACTATGGGCATATAGGACGTCATTCAAAACTCCTATTGGAATGTCGCCTTATAAGTTGGTGTATGGCAAGTCTTGCCATTTGCCCATAGAGCTCAAATACAAGGCATATTGGGCGATCAAAGAACTAAATCTTGATGCAAAACTGAGCGGTGACAAGAGATTAATCCAATTACAAGAGCTTGAGGAGTTCCGCCTCAAATTTTATGAAAATGCCCAATCTTACAAGGAGAAGACCAAACTCATTCACGACAAGAAGATCCTCAAAAGGGATCTCCAATGTGGAGACAAGGTGCTTCTTTTCAACTCGAGGTACAAGCTATTTCCCGGGAAGCTTAAATCCCGGTGGTCGGCATAATTCTTGATCACCGAGGTAGGGAGATATGGGGACTTCGAGTTGGCAATCAAAGATGGCCAAAGATTCAAAGTGAATGGGCAACGAATCAAGCTCTACAAGGAAGGTGATCTCATCGGGGTAGTCGAGGCTTTGTACCTCAAGCCGACTAGCCTTCATTAATTCTTGAAAAAAGAACGGGTTTTGTGAAGTCCCCCAAGAATCACAAATTTGTATATATTTCTAACTCATTTACTAATGCTTGGTATATATTAGTTTGCATGGAAATTGGTTAAATTGACGATAATGAGGTCGAATTTTTTTTTGGACAATTGAATCATTAATTAAATTAATTTCCCATTACTTAGTTAATTTCGTAATTTTTGGTGCAAATTTTTGTCAATGAGAGTGTGAGGGAGGGATTTAATGTGGTGTGTGATTGTTTCGTAAGATGAAATGAAGGAAACATGGAGGAATGATAATGAAGAAGCGAGAAATCGAACAAGGGTGAAGAATTTTGGTTCAAAGGAACGAAAAAAGACGAGTCACGCTCGTGAAACTTGACTCACGCCCGTGACTAGTGAAGCAAAGCAAAGAAATGACGAGAAGCACATTTCACGACCGTGAAACCCATATCACGGTCGTGAAACAAGTTTCATGGTCGTGAAGCAAGTTTCACGGTCGTGAGATTGGGACACAGATAATACAGAAACTTTGTTCACGGTCGTGAAGCAAGTTTCACGGTCGTGAAACTCATTTGACGATCGTGACTTATATTTCACGGTCGTGAAATGCTATAAACCGTGATTTTTGATTTTTTTTTCCTTTCTTTTCTTCCTTCTTATCCTTTCTTCTTCTTTCACCATACAAGCACAATCCCAAAAACCCTCTATCTCACTAAAAAACCCAAATCTTCCTCAAAACTTCATCAAATCACTTCAAATCTTCCCCAAATTGCTACAAAAACTCTTCTTCTTCAATTAAAAACACTAAAAGAGCCATTCTTTCACCTTATAAACACCAAAAAAATCAAAAAAATCAATTTTCAAACCTAGGGTTTCAAAAATCCGAATTTGGGGATCCTTTTTCTGGGTTAGTTTTCAAGCTTTCTACTCCAATAGAAAGTAGTTTTGGGGTTAATTGAAGGTTTTCCAAATGTTTGCATTCGTGTTTAAGGAATTTTTTTTAGCAATCTTCTTTTTGGAAAAGCTTGTTTTTAGAACAACATCGGTGGGACAAGGGAAAGACAAAGCAGCGGCATCAAGGACTCAAAAGAGGAGGAGGGGAAGCAGTTCCGACAACCCAAACCCGGATGAAAACATAGAAATCGAGCAACTTCCGAATTTTCCGGTAGTCGTCTTCCAGACGGACGCTCATAGGCAAGCTTTCGAAGGGATACAAGGGTTGGAAATAGAGCCAACCATATTTCTATGCCACGACATCATACGTGGTCTAGGCTTGACGGAGCAGATGCGGACTTTTTTCGAAGCTACGGGTATGTCTACCTTATTTTCTATGCATGAGCTCTCTTACCGGAGTCTCACGCTTGAATTTTTGAGTAGCTTGAATACGTGTATGAATGATGAAAGAGTAGCATGTTATACTTTCCGTCTTGCCAACACTACACGTGTTGTACCTATTGATGATTTTGCTACCTTTTTTGGGTTAGAAATCCCTTCTAGTAGGGATTCTGAGGAGCCTAGAGGGTACAATGTAGGAGTACTTTGGGAGGCCTTGACCGGGATGGTATTGACCGATTTCCGGCGGAACTCGGCTCTCCTTATTCACCACCCCGTGCCCCGTTTTTGGCATAGGATTGTGTCAGGCACCTTCCTCTGTCGGCAAGAGCCAAACAACCTGACTCAGCTTGACCTCACCCTCTTAGAATCGCACTTGAATGTGCAAGGATCGAGGGAAACCTTCACCTTCCCCCTAATGCATGAAATTTTTAGGAGGTGGAGAAAGTTGGGAAAGACCACCGTAGCTCGTAAACAGACGGTGGTCATAGGGGGTTTGGTAACCTTTTTGGCTAAGCACTTTGACTCCGACTTTAATAGCGATGGGGCGTATGCGGCCTTACCTGGGGCGACACTTCTAGGTGAGACTTCCCTAATCCACTCAAATTGGATTAGGATTGACCGGGCTAAGGGATATCTTTGGGTAATCAAGGATGCCACCCCCTTTTACCTTCCTTGTCATAGACTCCCGCCTTTCACACCTAGGAGCGACACCATCGATAGGCGACCTAACTATCTGCTGCCGGTGACGATGGCAGGTGGTAGAGCCTCTTCTAGTGGCACTAGGGAGGAGGGAGAGTCTCCCCAGCAGTCCCGACCCCGACCCCGACCCAGACCTACACCGAGTCAAAGTGCACCTCATGTAACCCTGCCTATTCCTCTTTTCCCTTTACCACATCTGCAAGCACCGTACCCCCCACCCAGTTTTGTGAATATTCCTCCCTACCCCTTTGATTACCAGGGGTATGTTCACCCCGACCCTACCATCTCCCCCCAAAGTGACTACCTGACCGGTCTCATGCAAAACATGCATTTGAATATGCATGAAGACCGGGTGAACAATTATTATGCCACCTACCCCAACTACTATTTGCTAGCTAACCAAGGGTACATTGACCCGAACGGTTTTTTGCCAAGCTGGGCACAACGTGATGTGTTTTTCCCCAACCATGGAAACCAGGGAGGGGTAGGCGGCATGGAGACCGGGGGTGACCAAGGGAATCTGGAAGAGGGTGGTGGTAGTGGTGGACGGGATGAGGATCAGGATGAGATGGAGACCTTTTGAGGAGGTTTTGTGTTTTGTTTGATGATGGGAGAAGTTGGAGTGAAGTCTAGGTAGCTTGTTTAACATCTACCCCCTCCCCTCTAGTGCGTGTTTCCTTCTCTCCTCTCTTTGATTGACTTGAATTGCAGCTTTAACATGTAAATTGTTTTTTTTTTTTGTGTTGGTTGGCCTCGGTAACATTGGAGGCGGGTGTCCATCCCATCGGACACCAATCTTTTGCTTCTTCATGAAAAATCCAAATTGACAAACCACATTCATTGCATTTAGATAATTCTCATGCATCACGTAGTTGCACTTTTAGGTGCCATTTTTAGACTTTCCCGTGGTAGGTACCCCCATGAGGGGCATTGCATTTATGCACATTACCGCCGCGACGAGACTCTTGATTGGCATATAGTTTAGCTTGCATTCACTTAGATCATGCACTTTGTATTATATCACTTTGCATTTAGTTTTAGGAATATTAATTAGTTCATGCATTTCATATAGAATTAGTTCATTTGCATAACTAACCCTCTTGTATATATTGTTTATATTGTGAATATTTCTCAAAAAAATCAAAACCCCAAAAAAAAGTTTTTATTTTTCAAAATATTTAAAAAACACAAAAAACATGTTCTTTTCCGTTTAGAAAACCATTCAAAAACTCCAAAAACATGTCTTTCTTTACTTTCAATAATCCCATTTCATACATTGAGGACAATGTATGTTCCTATGTGGGGGATGGGAAACTATCTTCATAGTTTGAAAAGTTTGAAAAAAATCCCAAAAACATGTTTTATTTTGCATTTTAAATCATTAATAAATCCAAAAAAATCGAAAAAGTTTGAAAAATCCTAAAAATTAGCTTGTTTATATATTTGTTTGTATATATTTGCATTGCTTTTTCTTCTAACCTCCATACATAGGTCCGCTACACATCGCTTAAGAGACTTATAGAAGGGATTAAGAAGACCGCCATGGTATGATCGTTCTTATTCCTTCCCCTTCTTCTCTTTCTTTACTTCTTATCACATGAGGATTTTGGAGGAATTTTTGATGATTGCGATGTTCATTTTGATTAATTGGCGGTTGTGTGACTTATGTGCTGTTAGTGGGTTTCATTAGATTAATTGTCACGTAGTTCACTAGAGCATTTGCATTAGTTTGTATATATGTTGCTTAATTCTAGATCATGGCATATAGTTGCCTTTAGGAGAACTTTTTAAAAAAATGCCGAATTTGGAAATTGAACAAGCTTGGATTAGCCCTTGTAGATACTTTTTTTTGCTTAGCACTTTATCTATTAAAATAGATTTTGAAACACCTTTTAATGTGTATTTTTAGTATAATTTTCGCACCGTTTCCTAGAGCCTAGTCAAGGGCTTGCATTTACCATCTTGACCATCCCCATGGTGTGAAAATTCCTTGGTGAACGCTTTCCTAGGTGACTCTCGAGGCCATGTAATTGTCCAATCATCACATTTCACTACATTTGACAAAAAGGAAATTTTTCCATCACAAGTCCAAAAATTGAGTTCAAACACAATTGAAAAGAAAAGCTTGAAATTTTGCATATCTTTGCCTTAGTCCTAGCTTAGGGAGTGCACTTGGAGACTTCTAGGCTCTTCTAGAGTACCCTCGCTACATATGGGGTCTCTCTCAATGTCGCTACGGCGAGGATTTGCCTATTGTTGGTCTCCGCCGCACACCTTTCACTAGGCTACCTTGCTCGCAAAAGGCACCCAAATCAAGCAAAAATCAAAGACAAAAAGAAAAAGAAATCAAATAAGAACTCAAACATCTCGCTTCCTTACCTTTTTTATGATTACTCCTACGTTACATGGCTAAGAGGGGACGACCCTTCCTTTCACTTAGGTGAGAGGCGGAATTCCGATCCTACAGTGTCTTCTAACACCCTGGGGCCCTCACTTTCCATCCCGCCTTATCACCCTTGACAAAGCTTTCTAGTGAACGTGAACGAATATACTAATTTTACACAATAAAGAGGTGATTCATTTCTATCTTTCTAGGCCTAGTTCTTTGTAAAAGTAGTAAGTACATAGGAATTTGCATGCTTGAAATTTTTCCAATTTAGATGAATCCCGGCACATGGATGAGGCATGTTGCCACTTGCTTTTGTAGATGTATTCTCGTATGTTTTGTGTGCTTCATTGCCTAGAATGCATCGGAGTTTTGGCAAGACCCCACTTGCCTTGCAAGAAGGTATCCTACCTCATGGATACCTTGTTGCGAGTTGAAGGGACGGAGCAAGGCCCGTTAATTGCCTTGTATCGGTTAGGTTTAGCGTAGTTAAATAAGGGTCTTGACTATTGTTCATCCTTACTCGGGACGAGTAAGGGTTTGGTTTGGGGAGATTTGATATAGTGTCATTTCACCCTACATTTTCACCCCTTTTTGTCTCGTTTTGCTTGCCTTTAACGCTCCCTAAGAGCGTTTCTACGTGTTTTACCTTCTTCTAGCATATTTCTCGCTTTTATCGTGTTTTTGTAGGTAAACCGTCATTTGAGGCGATTTCTACCTAGTTTCGATCGACAAAGAAGAAGGTGAATCACTCATAGGACCCACGGCATACCTTAGGGGCCCCACATACCCTTGGGGGGCCCTACTCCATGCGCCAAAGCCCTCTCGAGTCAAGGCAAGCGAAACCAGGAAGGAAGTAACAAACTCAAGCAAAGGAAGAGGGACAAGAAGCATTTCACGGGCGTGAAAGGCATTTCACGGTCGTGAGATGCCTTTATAAGAAGGCGGATTCTCGAGCATTTCAGCTCACGGCCGTGAAACACATTTCACGGTCGTGAAAGTGAAGTCACGGTCGTGAAACCCCTTTCACGGTCGTGACTTGATCATGGGAAGTTCCTGCCTCATTTAGTGCACAATCTCACGACCGTGACTTGTTTCACGGTCGTGAGACAGCTTTCACGACCGTGAAATCCATTTCACGGTCGTGACTTTGCCAGTCCTTGAAGTCTTTCGAAGCCCAGCTTTCCTCTATTTTGTAAATCTATAAATAGACCATCTTATGTAATTAAAGCGCACGAAACCCTAGATCTGAAACTCTCATAGAATTAGTATTTAATCTTCTATTAATCTTCCATAATTAAGCTAATTAGTTGGTTAATTAGTAATTGCAACTTGGTTTAGTGTTGGAACTTGGTTTGTATTCAAAGATTTGTGACAAAATCTTGGTTATTATATCAAAGTTCTCACCTTTTTCTAAGTTGGTACAATTTATTTACTTAATCTTGTCTTTAATTAAGTTTTCATTTCAATTCTTGTTATCTACTCATTGTTAATTAGAAAATGTTTATTGTTGTTGATTTCATTTTGCAATCCTTAGTTAATATTGAAATTCCTTTGAATATGAGTGAGTAGTAATCTTGCTAGGGTTATGTGAGGGATTATGGGTTCTAGTATGAGTTAATGTGTTCTTGTTGGGGTTAATAGTTGATTATTGTCTTGTTTCCATGCTATGCTTATAACATGTTTGATGAAATGTCTACTTGAGTTTGCATGATTCTCTCGCTTGTTTCGAACACCATAAGATCGAAAGTCATGGTTTTTCGTAGAACCGCAAGTTTGGCAAACCGTATCTAGTGACGCGATAGCTAGTTAGAGTCGGTTTGAGGAGGAATTGTAAGAACGAAAACCTCAATTCACTTTCCTAGGCTAGACGACATTTCAACTATTAAACCCGGCTTTTTCACTCGACTTTACTACCCATATGAACCCACTCACCCTAGTTTTCCCTCTTATTTGATAAAAATCCAATCTTTCTCGTTTTAGATTCAATTTGTTGGTTTTGTTTGCTTTTAATTATTGTTATTTAGTTTAGTCAACAAATCCAAACCCAATTTACATTGTGACTTTGCAAGAGACTTAGTAGACTATTTGGTCATTTTTAGACACTAACCGTCCATGAGATCGACACTCTTACCACACCACTATATCCTACATCAGTAAGTGATCATTCACCCAAAATTCATTATTTTTCTCTTAAATTCATACTCCCTTCGATCCAGACCAATGGTAACACTTACCATAAATGGACGATCCACACCAATGGTAACATACCTTATTTGGCACACAACATTACTATGTTATCCTTATTCCCATTTGATATTACACAAAATGCCATTATATGACCCACCTATCAACCCCACAATTAAACCCATAATTACATACCCCACCTACTTTTTCCCTTTTTACCCCTCATTTTTCCACCTTTTCTTAAATACTCCAATTTCCACCATGTTACCATTGGTGTGGATCGGAGGGAGTATATGTTAGTAGCGTTTATTGTTCTTGTGTTGATATATTTTATCCTACATTTTTTATAATAGTTAATCAAGCAATTAGTAATTAGTAATTTGAATTGGATTTTAGGGTTTGTTTCTAAACAATGTTTCTGATCTTATTTTCTAATTTTAATGCAGGTGGGTTACCACAGTAGTAGCTTCGTCTCCCTCCAAAGCCACATCCCGAGCAACAAGGGGAGGAATTATTCCAGCTTACAGACATTTCACCTAAATTGTTATTTTGTGTCATGATTAAGATATAAGGTCTTGAACGCATAAATGGGTAACGATTAGTGTTATACCAACAACTTAAGTAGAGACCATATCGGATCTCTCAATTTTTTTTTGCAAGTTAATGGAGATTTATATGGATGAAATTTTATTATGAGTAAGTGACATCGTTTAAACATGAATAAAAGGTCTACACGAGACTACGAGAGAGTTTTGATAGGGTGTATTTAGCATTGGAGAACATGAATAACGGGTCTACAACTCTCCAATTAAGAGTGTCAACAGCCTAATTATCAATTAAAAAGTTATACTATGAGACTGTTATATGGTGCGAGTGTGCGACCATATAAAAGTCACCATTTTATGATAAACGTTTAGCATCTTATATTCAAAAGTTACCACTTTTTTGTTATTAAAATTGGACTACATTTAAAAGCAATCATTTTTACACTAAATGCTCACTATTTCTTATAAACTGGTTACTTTTATTAGTCTCATGATCTCTGATATGTCTAGTTTTTATATGATTTTATTCCCTAATTTAGCTCAAATTTACATGATTATTATACTTTATTTAATATATTTGTGAGGTAATTACGTGTTCGAGGTGTATTTCTCGTGTTTGCTACATTTTGTAGGAATCTAAGCATTTAGAGGCTTTTTCCTAGCACATTAGTAAGCATCAAAGTTCACTCAGCTAAATGGAAGCAAGAAGGACCATGGAAGGATATTATGAGAAATGACAAGCCCAAGCATGAGGATTTGAGAAATGATAGTTGATGTACAAATGAGAAACCAAGATAAAGCCCAACTTAAGGAGTACACACACCTCAACATAGGGATGCTCTTTGGAGCTCATGGGATGCCAAATTATTCAATTAACCGGAGAATTAAGGAGCTTAAAGACGCATCATAGGATTCCTCAAGCATTTAACCGAGCAATTATTAGAAATCAACCTGGATAACCCCGACCCCGATGACCCTGATCGGGGTTGCCTTTCCCCGATCGGGGTTTGGCTCCCCTAGGTGTCTTACGTTATGATCCTATTTTATTATAAATAGGAGCCTTAATCCGTCATTAGGGGATCATCTTTTACATCATCTTTACACATCTTTCTCCCATACATTTTCCTTAGCTTAAGCACACAAATTTCTCTTAGTTTCATATTTAGTTTCAATATTGTTAAACATTTGGTTATTACTTTGTTCAAGCATTTGGTTACAATTCAATACAATCTTTCCTTAATCTTATGGTTCTAGTATTCTTGTTCAAGTTCCAAGTCCTTTTTGTTGCGGTAATTTCGATCCTTGTTCGTTTCATTATTGTATTTTCATTATCACTTTATTATCATTAGCATTGTTTTATTAGTTTAGCATTTGCATTTCACTAGTGTTAGTTATCATTTAGCACTTTTATAACTTTTGTTATTTCATTTAATCATATTTACCACATTTACCGTTTTATACACCAACATTAGTTTTATTCTAAATATGAGTGAGTAGTTCCTTTTGTCTAGGCATTAGGGGAGCCATGCATGACTAATATGTAAAATGTTAAAAAAAGGTTGATATAATTATCTAAATTGTTTCTTTCACATGTTTGTATCATCATGATTAATCTTTGTTTAGTGGCCATATTCATTGATTAAGTTTGTTAATTCATTCTAAAAGTCGAGAGGCACGGAATCGGATTAGACTAAGCATGTGTAGTAGGACGACCTAGTCATAACGAGAGTTCTCTAGGACCCGACCTAAGGTTGACACTAATATCGAGAGATGGGTGTCTTTAGCCTAAACAATTAACAATATTATTAATTCCAAGTTTAACATGAGTATAAAATAATTGCATGGTGACCCAACTTTCCTAGACTCTTTTAATTATATATTTTACAACATTTTAGCTAAATCATTAAACCAAAACAATCATTAAACCGACCTTAATAGTAGTCTATTCATAGCATTTTATAGCGCAATACCCGTCTCCTTGTGTTCGACTCCTCATACTACATTAATTTGTGTCAAGTAAAATTTATCTTTGATTAGGTGTGCGACTTTCTCATCATACGATTGTCATACAAATAACTACACAATCTGAAGCGGAACCATAAGCAACACTTTATGTATTGGTTTATGATGATTTAATAAGTAGTACACCCTTCTTATAAAAAACAGTAACTCATGGATCGTACACTAACATGTGTAGATTGTTTTGAACCGAGTTGCACGTTAGTTACTTCTATTAGTAGTATGGTGAATTAGGCAATTTTCAATATATGTGGATGTTTTGTTACTCTTTGACAAATGTATGAATTGTGAATTATGCATATATTAAGTTGGTTGGTTATCTCACGTCTTCAATCCATAAAATTTTGAACTTTTCTTAACAGATTGTTAACGGGGCAAATAGAGTGACGATGAATTTTCATATTTGGCTAAATCGGGGTTGAGATATTTCAACTTGTTTTTTTTTTAGCTATATCGAATTTTTATCATCAACATGTGATAGTTCGATTTTTAGTCATAATGATTACGCTATTAAAATATATTTATTCATGCTTTCATGGTATGATCAATAATTTGAAGTTAAATTCTTTAGAGATGTATATGAATATTTTTCTCATATTTAGATATTTCAAGTTATATACAAATTATTTTTTTATAAAAAAAAAAAACAATTTCATAAATATAGTCAACTTGATGTTACTAACAAGTAAAATCACATATGTCAAATTACTGACGTAACCCTAAACTAACCAATAGAGGTTAACTTGAGTTTGCCATGTGTCACATTTTTTATTAATTGTGTATGACTTTTTTATACAAACTAGTTTTAAACCCGTGCAAAAAATGCACGGGTCATAATAACATACGTTATTATTGGATACATCACATACATGAGCATATATACATCATAATTTTCAACTTAATCAATATTCATATGGTAAATGTTTGTATGCCAAATGAATAAATGTTTTATTTTTCCCAATTTTTTCAAATATATTTTTCATTTCTTACATATTTATATGTTCTTTTTATTTTAATTAATTCCTAAAACATTTATATGTTTTTTTATTTCTGGGTACCATTAATTTTATAAACTACAGAGTATAATTTATCCAATTTCTTTTCTATATATGGAGTATTTTATGTACTCTTGTACTAAATTTGCAGGATCTTATTTTATTTATTGATATATTAATTCATTGAATTTTTCGTATTGATTAAAATTGTTATTTTTTCTTAAAATTTTGGTTTACAACTGTTATTTTTTCTTTGGTTGTTCGTATTGTATAAGAAATTTTTAATATAAAGTTTGATATAAATTTTATGTAGTTTTTGTAATTTTGGGTGTTGATATTGTAGGGATTTGTATTTGTAATATTTATGCAACCCAAATGTATAATGTATGGTTTGTGTATATGATTTTGTGTAAATAGAAATAACTAAATATAAGTAACAGTTTCCTTTTTAACTTCTGAAGAACCAATGAAAATCATTTAATTGTTTGTACTTTTATATAAAGAAGATATCGATAATGAATGGTTTGTAATACCATTCTGAGATTTTTTTTGGTTTTACGATAGTATGGATTTGCGTAGTTTCGACTCTTGACAGCTAACTATATTGTCGCCAACACTACATGTGGCATCGTGACATTTAGTTATCGTTACCGAGTCTTCATCGAATCTCGATGATGAGCGGTTATAGTTCCGTCTGAAAGATTTTTTATTTAGTTGCAATAGTATTGTAATTTTAATTATTAATTGTATTATTTGAACTTTGTTTTGCATGAAATTGTTAGTTTTAAATTTTTATTTTTAATTTTTTTATTAAGTTTTATATATATTAGACTTTGTTATTGCTAGAATATTGTAATTTCATAAAAGTCTAAGAAAACATAATTGAAATATGCTTATAACATCTTAACATCATGGAATATGAAAATATGCTTATAACATTATAAAATTATGAAATTTGTAAATAAGTAAATAATTTAAATCAGAAATGTTAAGAGTAAGGAGAGAGGGTAAATAAATCAGAAGTGTTAATAGTGAGGAGAGAGAGTAATTAATCTTTTGGTTTGGACGTGGGGCCCGCTTACCCTTTGCTTTTCCTAAATTTATGCAGCCAATCAGAAACACCGAAATGTTTCTGCTTTAGTATATAGTAGATTTTGGGTAATGCTCATTCATGGACATGATTTACTTAATCATGGACATGAATGACCATTTTACCCCTCTCATTTCAACCCTAAACATTTAATTTAACCTTAACCTTAGTTTTTAATCTTTAGTTTACTCCAACTATCCACCACTACCCACGGCCACCACAACCCCTGACCCACTGCCACCACAACCCCTGACCCACTGCCACCTACCCACTGATTCGCGAGCCAGAGTCGCCGGAAACAACCTTTGATTAATTAATCACACCATCCAGTTGCACTCATCTCCCAGACTCGCAGGAAACGACCCGCCATGTCCCTCCGTACCACCACGTTTGCCTCCCTGCACGCAACCCCCTCTCGCGCCTGACCGCACCATCAGACGTGCCTGACCGAACCGCCAGCCGCGCCTGACCGAACCACTATGGATCCGCAAGTTCATGAGCTAATTTGGTCAAAATATCCCCATAATTAACCATATAGAAAAGATCATCGAGAAAGCTAATAAAAAAAATTGATTTGACAAAGGGCAATTGATTCATGCTCAAAGCAAAATTTTGGATACAGTAGAAGTAACTATACTTGCAACTTGAACCTCTATCTCATTTCAAAGATGAAAAACATGGATAGAAAAGCCTAGACAAGGACAAACATGAATGCTAAACTTGTTTCTAGTGGGCAAAACGAATGAACTTCCAAGTGTTTACGGATACAGTAGAATAATGACTTTTACAGTAGAATAATGAATTTCTTTTCATTCTAATTTGCTCAAGTTTGATAATGCACGGTAAATATGGGAAAGCTTTAGATTTATGCGTAATTAGTTGATCGACATGAGAAGTAGGGTACATAATTGATTCATCTTGAGAGATTTGATTCATTTGAGAGGGAAGAATTAGAGAGTGTTTTTTTTTGGGTTTTTTTGGGGAAGGGTAGTGTATGGAAAGTAAGTGACAAAAAGTCCATAAATGAGTAATTTGCGTCCATGAATGAGCAATTACGTAGATTTTTCTTCAATGAAAATAAAATTTATTTGACAGGTATTTTAATCATCAACAATTTTAGTTTTCAGGTTTTACGATACTGTTGACAAATAAATTATAAATAATTTTAATTTGTGGTTTTTAGGATAATAAAATTCTTGAAATATAATGATGAATATTTATGACGTCGGTTACAACAACAAAAATAAGCAGGTGGCAGTTGAATTTTAGAGGAATTGAAAAAGGGGATTGTGGATATGACGTGGATCACTCTCATGCCTTTATTTGCTTGTGTTTTAATAGAAGAAGGATTGTGTTTGTGTAGCCTTTTCGTAAAATAAGGGTGTGTTAAATTTCTTCCTCGGGTTAAAAGTCCCAAAAGCAGAAGACCGTTAAGTGGTGGAATAAAGATGGGAGGAATGTGATCACAAATTATGCGAGGGAGGAGATGGGTAATTGCCTGATTCACTAGGTCGGGTAATGAGTGGAAATAGAACTTTCAAATTCTGACCCGATCCGAAAATCCGTCCCAACTTGACTCGTTTTTCTACAGTCAAGACCCGAAATGTTGACCCAACGACCCGTTCGACGCGAAACTGAAATGACCCGTTATTGTGGATACGACCTGTTGGGTCAAAGGTAAATCCAAAATTTAAATAAAATATTTATATTTATATTATTTTGGAAAAAATGGTTAAAAAATTATTATTTTTAGTACTTAAAATTACATTAACAATTAAAGATCAATTTAAATTTTATAATACTTGATAATAAAATAATTATTAAAAACTTTTTCTTAATAACTATGTAAATAAAATTAATGTAAACATTATTAAATACTAGTATTGGTGCCCGGCTCCGCCCGGGCTACCTATATTTATCATTAAAATTTATTTTAATTAAATATACTTTAAAGTTGTATAACTCATAAATTTAGCATCAATATATTTTCTTATGACATATCATACAATTACGATAAAATAAATTATTAGACAATTCATTACTCCACTATTAATATTTTACTTTAATCAACTAGTATGGATCCCTCGCATTGCACGCGCGGTACATATAAATTTTTTTATCTTGTAAGGTATTATTTGATATTTATACATTTTAAATTGGGACTTTATTAATATTTAATATTTCACTCCATTGTATTTTTATATGAAACAAAAAAATTGAAATGGAAAACGAATCAAAGAGAATTGAGTAAGTTATTAAATATGTATTTTTTTAATAAAAATACTTTTTTTTTTTACCATAATACTACGGATTTCATTGTATAATTTTTCTCCAGTTATTGTGATGATTTTTTTTTCGTCACGAAGCTAATATATAGTATGTGTCAAGCTATTATCTAAAGTAATAAATATTGTATTGATGAAAAATTAATAAAATATTATTTTATTATACGGAAAAACTAATACCAAATTTATTTTATTATAATGAAAAAAGCATAATTTTGAATTTAATAAAAAGATTAGAGTTTAATTATATAAGATTATATTTTAAGGAAATAATAATTTCTTGAAATATAGTTTAACTTGTTTCCTTATTAAGCTAGATGCTTTTTGGAGGGAAAATTAAGAGAATTCTTATTCTCTTAGTAGTAAGGAGATTGGTCGGTTAATTGTTCATATATACTTTTTTTTCTTGTTGGTATTGTTTCTTTTATTACATGCGTTATTACTATTGTTAATTTCATTACTCCCGTCGTAATTATTGTTACTTTCACTACTCCCACCGTAATTATTTATACTTTCACTAATGCCGCATTAATATTGAAAATTTCACTACTCCCGTTCTTGTTCTATTACTTTCATTACTCCCGATTTCAATATTGTTACTTTGACTAATGAACTGAGTGATTACTATTAATTTGATTAGTTGATGATTAAACATGCAATTTTAAGAGGCTCGTATATTTATATAAATATATTACATATATGTTAAATAAATTTAAAAGAATTATGCAATATTATATCTTTTGGAAACCTAACTTGATTTATTTACCTTTTAATAGTTTCCAAACTTTTTTGTGTAAGTTAAATAATTATAAATTATAAATTTAATGTATTTTCTATGTTACTAATTAATTCCACAAGTGGGGCATGTTTATTTTAATGAAAAAATCACTCTATTTTGGTATTTTCTACATTTATACTTCAACCAAAATTATATAATATTTACATTGAAATCCATTGATCAGGTCTATCACATAGCGCTATTGACTAAAAAACATATAGTATAATTAATTTGTATAACTTTATTTAACTACATAGAAGTCCCTTGGTTTCAGGATTTATTATATAGTATTGATGATTAAAATATTAATTTTAAAAATGTTTTAGATTTTAAAAAAAAATGTTTTTATTAAAAAAAAAATCGACAAAAAAAGGCGTTAATGACTATTTTTTGACTCGTATTCTGACCCTAACCCGACCCGTATAACTCGACCCGGCCCTTATTATGACCGACCCCGGTCCTGACCCACCGGACCTGTTTGACATGTGAATGTAAGAGGTGGGTAGTTTGAAAAGAGTGTGAAAAAGTAGAAATGTCGTGTTCAATGCAGACATGTGTTGAATGGAAGGATAAGAGGGTTTCAATTCAACGATGCACACATGTGTTGACCTGTTTGATTGACATGTATTGACGGGGCGAGCCGTCGCAAGTTTGCGATGAGTCAAATCGCCCTCATAAAGAGCAAGTGGCAAGGCAAGTAGGGGGCTTCATTTGCATCTCACTTGCCCACCACTTGCTCTTTATGAGGGGGATTTGACCCGTCGCAAGCTTCAGTCCATCACAAATGAGAATTTGTGTCAAATTCAATAGCTTTGAATCCAGCTTTAATATTCCAACATTCTTTACCTGCTACATTCTTCTTCCCATTTTCCTTTTTAATACGGAATGCTATATTTCATCCTTTTATTATTCTTTTTGAGTTTTTCCCAAGGCTGAACAAATAATCAAATATGTATGTATTGTTTTAGTCGGGTATTAGACAAACTTGTTCCATAACGTTCGTTTGAACCTGAACAGGCTAAGAGCTCCCTAAGAATTTTACCTCCCACCTCCTACGCTTCTTCCTTTTCATTTCACTGACGAAACCATCATCGCCATCCTCCCCACCATCGATCGGTGATGCTTGCCAACATGTTAATAAGGTACGGAGACAGTATATCCACAAACTTAATTATTATATTAAAGAGTCGAGGTGCGGAACACAGTGCCGATATAAACCACTACAGATATTGTAGCAGCTCAGCAGCTAATGTACTTCGATTAGGTCGTTACTTAATACAAGTATTACGTAGCATTTCAGGAGATGACTTTCAGTCTATACATAGCAAAGTGATTCGTAGGTATTTATAACATCGAAAGAGATTCATGAGAAATCTAAGCATGAAATTCACGAGGGAATGTGCACCAGCCAATCAGCCAGCATGTTAATAGTTGTTGCCAAAATAGAGGTCATACAAAAAAAAACCATTGCATAATTAACCCAAGTATCATAGGGGGGACACAAGTTTTACGGTGATTTATAGTAATACTTCGTATCATCTTACCATGGTTTATTGTAATTCAATGGGACAGATAGTGTAATAACTAATAAGTCTACAAGCTCAATCTCAGCTAGGGCAAGATAGTTTACCAATGGTTTAACTACAAAAAAAAATGATTTATCAATGGGTCGTTACATAAGCGGAAACAAAAATCCCTTCCACACAGATACATTAACGATCATAGCGATCTCCTCTAGTACCTAGCCTCTTCCATTTCTCAAATTTCCGAGCGTGTTTACTATGGGTTATAAACTGAGCATGGCTAATGTTGAATAAAACTAAATGTTACAGAGTTAAAACTCTTACCACTAATATTTCTGAATAACTCTCAGCTTTGCACTTCTACACCTGGAGTTGAAACTTTCTTCCTCCATAGAAGCTGTTATAGGTCTCTTTGTCAGAATTATTCCACCAGACCCTTTAACGACCTGTTTTATCCAATGTTCTTTTTCCGCAAGGTCATAACCAATCTCTGTTGGGTCAACTCCGTCTTTATAATCGACTATCTCTTTCTCCGCCAGACGGTTATTGATGATATCGAGGAATGTCTGTTTTACGATTCTGTCCTCTAAACTATGAAAGGAGATAACAGCAAGTCTTCCACCAGGACCCAGGCTTTTAAAGCAAGAATAAAGAGATTGCTCCAATGTTTTGAGTTCATCATTGACTGCTATCCTCAGCGCTTGGAAAACCCGAGATGCCGTCTTTATCCAACCTTGTCTTCCTCCTGTTCCAGTTTAAGTACTACTTTCAGTGAATCAAGCTCTTGTTTATGCATTGTCCAGCTTGTTGCAACATCGCAAAAAAAAAAATGTACTCCTGTTTGGCTTTTATAGGCCTTAATTATGTAAAAGGCTACAAGTGCAGGACTAATATAGTAATATCCCATAAATAGGGTAGTTAATGAGTTCTAATATTTCGGTCGTGCGCTAACGTGGTACAACTCGTATAGCTAAGATATTTTCTCTAGATAATAGGCCCCTATCTTTTAGAAGACTGAAAAATAAAACATAATATACTCCGTATCATATTATATCGTAAACATAAATTTGGTATTTTGCCACACTTATTTAAAACGAGAGATTTTTTCTTCTTGCTGTGCCCACTAGACGAACCTGCTATGTTAATTCAACATGTGGTCAAACGGGCCCAGCATAATAACACAGGAGAGTACTACTCAAATATCTCAACAAATACAGCACTATAAGCTCGCTGACTCTGAAAAATACGTTCTCAAGTCCACAGATATGTTTCTTAGGGATTGGTTCAAGAAAAGCATTTATTTTGGAAACAACTTGGAATAAGAACTGTGACCGAGAATAATGAATCCATACCTTTAGTTTTATACGTTGTGCTGCGAATAAGATTAGCTAAATCAGCTGTCGAATGCAGGCCACCTCCTAAACGAGCCTGGACAATCTTATTCTGGAGAAAATACCAGTTGCTTTCTTCTCCATAATCCCGAAGGATCCTCCCGACTTCAGTTGCTGGCCATGAATTCAGAATATCTTCAGCTGTTAGACTACCCTGCCATAGACCTGTTCCAATCAGTTAATCACAGAATAATTATCATCAAAAACTAACAGAATTGCATAAGGGATGAACACCGGGTGCTAATTAAAAGATGGGAAAACAGCCATTACGATTTTCAGAGTCAGCAGAACTCCATATAATATACTCCATTAAGGCTTAAAAGGGTTACAGATCAGTGGCGGAACCAAAGAATGTTTATACGGTGTTCCCTTAAAAACCACGCTGTACAAAGTATCAAACAAAAGCTATAGGTTCTAATAATATAGCTTTCGAGCAAATGCACAGAAGAATTTAATTATCTAGTGTCCATTACCCCTAATGCTGTTAGGTAGATACGCTTATGCAAAGATGCATAGCAGGATAGAGATGAAATAAAGCCCTGTAAGAGTCTTCCACCTTCCCTCTTACAACTCGATGTCAAGCTCCTAAGCTGTTGCATCTTATCGAAATTTCCACTATTGCACCTTCATGTCTTCAATTTTTTTTTCCAGATAAATCTAGCTGTACAATCTCTCACTAATTCCACATGTTTACTTGTCGACTCCAGTAAAATAAGACTTGTGGCTGCATGTGCCAGATATAACAGTATCGTCAAGCTTATTTCAACCTGTTGCAGGCTGAGCTAAATTCACATATTGCACATTTTCCCAAATAGAAAAGATGTTCAAGTATATACATCAAATTTGCAACAAATATTCCTTAACTAGCTTAATAATCACTATAGCAAATAGTGAAAAAGGAATGGAGAATGGTCTGCACATACCTCTGGATCCATCCGCATATCTAAAGGCCCGTTATTAAGTATGCTAAATCCCCTTCCTGAATCATCAATCTGCATTTACAATGGTAACTTCTAAGAAAGAACAAATCCAAACAAGGGCAGACAAGAACCAAACACCAGTTATATTGCTAGTACGGCAGAAGCAATGCGAAAATGCCCATGTTGAGAACTACTGTACTAATTTCCATTGATGCGATTAAAAAAAAAAACAAAAAGAACACCTTAAATAGTGACCTGAAGTTCAAATAATAATTTCAATGGAAAAAGAACCCTGATGAAGTGATGATGACAATTAGGTCAAAGCAATTAACCATCGCAGACATATATTCTTCACAATTGCTCATGAGTCATGACACACAACACGAGTTCACGATGCGATAAAGTTAAAGAAAAACTTCATCAAACACGAGAGAGGATGAGTTTGTTGCTAGAAAATGAACAAACTCAAGGATAAACAAAATTGTAGGTGTTTTCAAGAATGTATGTTCACATACAGTCATTTAACATTATGACATGACCTACAATTTCATTTACTCCATATTATGTTCTCATACAGTCATTTTTTGTAAAATGCTAGGCCAAATACCCAGGTATGCAATCAGTTTGTCCTTTAGAATGCCTTTCACAATTTCCAAGTTTTCAAGAATGTATGTTCTCATACAGTCATTCTACATTATGACATGACTTAAAGGTCCTTGTATTGCAGTTAAAGCAGTGATTTTTGTTCCATATCACGCCAGATATGCAAATTTAGGGAAAGTTGAAGCTAAGATAAGATAGCAATAATGAAAAAATAAAACCACTTGTGAATAGATTTAACACACATTTACTTATTGTGAAAACTTCAAATAGTTAAGTCGTATGTGACATCATTGTATGCACAAAACAAACCATTACTTCTCATTTGTAAACTTTAAAAGCCAACCTGCATGGACGACATTCCCAAGTCCATCAAAATACCATCAACGCCAGAGGTCAAAAGTTCATCGTCAACTAGACCAACTACTTTTCTGATATGTTTGAAGTTCTTCAAAAGTATATGAACTTTCATATCAGAGATTGAATCTGACTGTATGTTTTTCAGCAAACTATCAATTCGAGCGCGAGCCTTCCCATGAGCTATGGGATCAACATCTAACCCTATATATGTTTGAAGTTCCGGATGAGCTTGAATTATCTGTCAGTTTGCAGCAAACTGAGTCAAATTTTACACCTATTTCCACTTCAAAGGTACAAACAACTACAAACCATTCGCGAATTTATATAATTCCAACAAGTAAACTAACAGTAGCAATCTCTTGAATACAACAATTAAAAACCATTCGCGAAATAAGAGACTGCTTTCTCAATTTATCATCCAAATGTTCAATACACACTTACAATAAAATGTAGAAATTGACAAATTAGATATTCAAAAGTCTCAAACTTTCATCTCAATCCAGCATTATTAAAACAAAAAGCTCAACATTGCAGCACCAATCCACTTTAGAAAGCAGCCATTAGTTTCCCAATTCATCATTCAGTCAATCAATCACTATAACACTAAAAATTCCAATTTCACTAACTGGGTATTCATAAAGCTTAAAACTTTAACCTGAAATTACAAAAATCGAAACAAAAAGAAAGCGAAAAACTCACAGCAGAAGAGTGGCCAGCAGCACCAAGAGTACAATCAATGAAAGAACGAAGTCGAAAGGAAGAAGAGAAAACATCAAGAATTTCACCAAGAAGAACAGGGAAATGACTATCCTTATCAATTCCAAATTGATGAATATAATCAGCATTGAATAGTTTATCAGACCTTGTTCTTCTCTTTTCACCCTCCAACGCCATTTTAGACTTTGGTGATAATGGTGTTGGGTTCTTGTAATTCTGGGTTTTCTTAGAGGAAGAAGATGAAGGAGTTCTGCAATGGAGGGTGCTGAAGGAGATGGTGGTTGTTGTTGTAGTGATGATTTGAGGGGAGAAGATGTTCAAGGGTTTGTACAGTTTAAGTGCTAATGTTCTTGCCATTCTTTCTTGTTTTCCTCAGTTCCTTATTCCCCCAACTAAACTCGATTCGACTTGCTGCACTTTATAAACTTTTGGTTATAGGGCAATTCTTATACCAATGTGTATGGTTCTCCATACTCTCACTTTTTTTTTTTTTTTTTTCTAAAATTCTTAAAAACATAAATATTATAAATTGAAAAATTATAAAAATTATATCATTATTCGTAATTTTTATTTCTCTATAATTAGAGATCACATTTGATATATTTTAGTGTCTATTTTAATTTTACTCGCATATTCACATCATATAATTGACATATTCACATGTTACCTTGTGTGAATATGTATATTTTATAAATGAATATCTATGATTAATTCAATAAATTATCTTGGTTATTCTTACGTATAACCAATTTGTGAATATGTTTGACATATTGTGTGAATACTATATTAATAGTGTAATTTATGCAAGTTTTATTGTGAGAATATGATTTTTAATTTACGTGAATATGTCGATTATGTAATGTGAATATATGAGGTTTAATTTTGTATATGTGTAAATAAGTTTGTTACATTAGGCTTAATATACATACTACATTTTTGTAAGTGTGTAAGGTTTACTTTGTGAATATGATTTCCAACTTATGTGAATATGCTAATTGTATAATGTGAGTTTCTCGTGAATATGTTAGTTATGTCATGTGAATAAATCGTTATGAATATATTAATTATGTGATGTGAATATAAGGGTAAGATTAAAATAAAAATTCCAAAATATATCAAATGTGATATCTACTTATAAAGGAACAACAATTACAAAAAAAAAATTTCTATTTTTTTATTTATCAAAAATTAAATTGTAAAGGGTTTTAATATTATTTTATGTATTTTCAATAACTAACTTATGGGAAGTTGTGGGAAGGTAAGTGATGGGAGTATATTATATCCTATTCATGGGAGTAGGATATAATTTGCCGTTATAGGGAGGCACTCCAAAATCACTGATGTTACTGTGTTATGCTTGCGATACGGTGAATAGTGTTATAGTGGCATGTTTTTAGATGGCTATGGATCATTTCCATTACTTTTTCTCTCCGCTATTTCTAATAAAGCAATATAAAATCATTATTCTTCTTCCACCTTAACCAAACACTTGACCCTTGAATCGTCTAAAAGGTAATGGAGAGGATCTTTGCCCCTTCTAAACTTTACTTGTATTGTTGTGACATTATCACTTGTCTTTTTAAATACTCACTAATAACTAGTGCAACACACGGCACACTTATAACTTATGTGTATGTTTAGCATTTTAGAACTATGTTCATTTAAAGTACTTACCGTAACCCTTGACTTGAAACTTGGTTAACATTAAATACTCATATACATAAGGAGTATTTTAAACGAGATGGTCAGAGCTCGAGTTTGGGTGGACTTGGGCTCGGTTCGAAATTTTTAGATCGAGCTCGGCATGAGCTCGAAGCTCGTCCAACCTAAAAAACTAAAGCTCAAGCTCGGCTCGACTTTAATATTATTTTCACTTTCCAACTTTTTGAATCTAAATAAATATAAATATTTTTAGACACTTCCAAAATCGCTAGCTTTTTGTAATCGGATATGGTTATTTTTAATGACCATAGTCTTCCTAATGTCATTTTTTTTAGAGAAAATTGTTGATTACAGCCTTATAAAAATCACTTTTTGAAACTTACAGCCTTATATAATTTTATTTGAAAATTACACCCAATTAATTACGTTCCTTCTAAAATTGCTTCAGAATGAGGATTCCGGTGATTTTTTAAAAAACCTGACCGAAATACCCTTTTCTTATTTTAAAGCCTCTTTACCTCAGATTTCTTACCCTCTTACCTCTCTCACAAAATTTTACCCTAAAACTCTCATTTATCCATCTCTCTAATAATATTCCCAAATTTCTGTAGAAATCTCGTCACCATAGTTAGTTAGGGCTCAGATTATGAGTGGCAAAGCGGTGCAATAATCAAACGGTTCTTTTTCGAAGAGTAAGTATTCATGCACCCAAAGTTTTAATTTTATCTTACCTAAATTGATAAACCCTAATATTATCAATTTGGGGAAAAAGGAGTTTACAAATAATAATGATAAAATTAAAAAACTTTTAAACTATACTTGTAATATATGATTGAAATGCGACTTCTAATGGCAAAAATAAAGCAGAACTTTAAGAGCTAAAAGAGCACAAATTCTTATTTAAGACGGAGGTGAGGTATCCGTCTTAAGCTTAAGACGAATACCATATTCTCTCACAAAATACCCATCAAGGGTGAGTGGAGAGCACATGGGGGGTGCCCACCTTGTCCCCTCTACCCATTTCCTCTCACAAAATACCCGTTGCAAGATCCGACCCGTCTTAAGCAAGACCTACTGCTAAAAGAGAGCATAGGTCGGGGGAGATGTTGAAGGAAGAGAGACATAAAAAAGAGATTGTGAATTGATGATTGGATTTGAGAGCTTTTTTATGTGTATCGTATAAACATAAGAGTATAGAAATGAAGGAAATCAGGAATTGTTTAAAGGTAAGGGAAAATCTCTCCTAAAAGATGAACTGAAATGACCAAAATTAAAAATTACATGAAGTTTCTGTCGGAGTATATGTTTTGGGTGTAATTTATCAGCAGAAGAGATTAATTGGGTGTAATTTTCAAAAAAAATTATATAAGGCTGTAAATTTTAAAAAGTGATTTTTATAAGGTTGTAATCAACAATTTTCTCTTTTTTTTACTAGGACTTTAGGTAATAGGAAACTGAAATTATTTGGATCCGTTTTACCATTCAAACAAACATTGTTGGCTTAATGCAGGCTAGCTGGATTATTGGGGTTTTGTTATTGTTGGATATATGCTTCAAAATAAGCTACCCACTTGTGTTTTCCTATCCCACATTGACCATGAAAAACAAGTTTTATGGGTTTATATATGACCCCTTACACTACTCTACTAGGTGAGTGTGTGGTAAGTATCTAACCAACCACACACGCGCGCGCGCACGCCACGCCACGCCACGGCCGACCGGCTCGGCTCGGGCATTGGGAGAGCACCTGCGGTGCGGGCTTGCCCACCTTTTATTTATTTTTTACTGTTTCTTTTTCCAACTGAAACAAAATTAGTAGCTTCCTTGTGTCAGTGTTAACTTGCAGTAGGGTTGCTTGTGTCAGTCTCTTTGCGTGCTGCAGTATCCAAATCTTTTTCAGACCTGCAAAGATATTCCTTGTGTGATGCAGTATACTTCTCTTTTGCAGGAAATATTCCTGACGAAGTTCATGCATGCCTATCTTTAGTCTGCCAATGGCAGCCCCAATTGCCTATATATACGACCCTTATTCCAGTATTTTAAACACGCAACAAAATCTGTCCTACTCCTCCTTCTCACACCAATATCTACTGCTACTTACAAAATGTCTTCTATAACTTAATTAAAAGAGTCATGGCAACGTTTATGGTGGTTCTCATCTGCTCTCTTCCCTACACGAAGTTTGCAGCCGTTGTGTAATCCTGGGGGTCGAGTGCCACTAAGACCGTGTGTAGTAGACGGGGGATAAACGACTTTAGGACAGTGATCTAAAGTCACGCCACAACAATCAGATAAGATTATTCCTTTTCTTCTAATGTTTTTTATACTACCGCCATAACAACCTAAAGTCGTTTAACAATTTGTTTAATTATGGCTTCCGGTAGTGAAAGTTTCGATGCTATACCCATCTCTACCTCCATTGTGTTGAACCCCATTATTCCAGATATGTCTAAACTTGCCCCTTTTGACGGAAAAAATTATAAAATGTGGGCAGATAAAATGGACTTCTTTCTCGGTCAAATTCGTGTAGACTACACCCTCACAAATACTTCTGCTCCTCCTAATAGTGGTAGGGACTTTGCATGCGATAACAAAACTTGTAGAGGAATGCTACTTCACTATATGAACCCCTCCCTTTATATGATTTATGCTAAACTGACTAACGCTAAAGATATTTGGGATGCTCTCAAAATAAAATATGGTAGTGATGATTATGGGTCTAAAAAATATGCTTGTAGTAGGTGGCTTGCTTTTAAAATGTCTGACCAAAAACCCGTCTTAGACCAAGTTCATGACTATGAAAACTTATGTTCTGAAATTTCTGCTGAAGGTATGAAAATCTGTGAAATGTTTCAAGCTAATTGTCTTCTTGATAAATTACCCCCGTCTTGGCAGAATTTTGTTCACAATATGAAACACAAACAAAAAGATTTTACTCTTTTAGAACTCGTGTCTCACATAAAAGTTGAAGAACAAAATAGGATTCAGACCAAAGGAAAACAAGTTGACCATTCGTCCTCCACTGCTAACTTGGTTGAGTCTAAGAAAAATTTTCAAAAAGGACCAAAACATTTTTCAAAGGGATCAAATCAGACAAATCAAAATCATGGACCTAAGAAAACGGAAAATTTCAAAGGGAAAAGGGAGTATAAAAGGGAGTTCAAAGGCGATTGTTTCACATGTGGTAAAACTGGTCATGTGTCTAGATTCTGTCCAGATGGTCATAATGTTAAGTATAAGCATAACAAGTCTCAAGCCCACCTAGTTGAGTCAGATGATATTATAGCTGCTGTTGTGTCGGAAGTTAATTTGGTAAGTAATATTTCCGAATGGGTGTTGGATACGGGTGCAACGAGGCACATATGCACTTCTAAAGAAATGTTCAAAGAGTACTCGGAGGTACCCGGAGGTGAATGTGTATTCATGGGTAACTGTAACACCCGGAAATGTACCCTATTTTTCTAGTAGAAATATTTTACGAAATCTTTTCAGTAATTTTAAGTTTTAATTGAGATTTTTATGTTTCGAGTCGAATTTAGAATTTCCGAGTTCGTATTTGGAATTTCTGCGAGATTCCATGAGAATCCCGTTTTGAGTCGTCTTTGACTTTTCTTGACTTTTGAGTCGAGTTTGACTTTTCTTGACTTTTGAGTCGAGTTTGACTTTTCTTGACTTTTGAGTCGAGTTTGACTTTTCTTGACTTTTGAGTCGAGTTTGACTTTTCTTGACTTTTGAGTCGAGTTTGACTTTCTTGATTTTGGAAACCGTCTTTGACTTTTTCCTTCATAACTCACACAACCCACACTACTCCTTAACCTATTTTCCTACACAAACACAAACCAAACCTTCCTTCCTCTTTAAGAAAACTCAAACCTTGCCTCCTTAGCTTTTTCGATCTTTGATTCATCATAGTTCATTCGTTCTTTGACGGAATTCACGTAAGTTCGTCTTATTCTTCCCCTCTTAGCTTCCTCTATCCGTATTGGTAATAAAATTACCGTCTTTCTCGCTTTTTAAATTATCCGTCTTTCTCAAGGTGAAATATATTCATCTTTTATTACCTAATTGTAGGTGGAGACTACTAGGAAGGCTTAGTAATCGATTAAAGACGCGTAAAGGTAACGGTGAAGGGTTACTCGGTATCATTTACGTGTTTTGTATGCTTTATATGATTAGAAATCGTATTTAGAATACGATTAGAAGCTTAGGAATCATGTTATGATTTATGATTGTGGTTATTTGATGATTGTTGATAATAAATATTGATTTTTGATAATTATTAGAAGTGAATTAGGAGAATTGAAAATGATAGAAATGGTGGTTGTGGTTCTCGGGTAGAAGGGTGCTCCTGGCCGAAGGACCGGCAGCCGGTTCAGTGCCCGGCTGGCATTTCACTGCTCCGACCCTTTTTGTAGAATGATCATATCTCCTTCGTTACTTGCTTGTTTTGGATTTGTGACCACTCGTTGGAACCGTAAGAGGATACGCTATCACCTCGACTTGGAATTTCTGCATTCCCATATCTAAAACTTTAGTTATGACCGTTTGAAGTAGACCCTTGTTTTGATAGTTTCCAAACTTGTGATTTTTGTGTTTGTTAGTGTTGTGCTCTGAGCCGGGGTACCGGCCGCCTCCCTCTTGACCGGCCTAGACTACATTCCCCTGTTTTCTATGATTTTTGTTTTTGCCTTGTGCTCTGAGCCGGGGTACCGGCCGCCTCCCTCCACACCGGCCTGGAACACGGCTGTGTTTTCTTCTTGAAATTTCTAAATCTCGTAATTTATAATAGTTCGCATGATTCGTTTATCGTATAATTTTACGTAGTGACTTATAATATTCATGTTTTGGATATATGATATTTCATTCGCTTGTATCACATGTTTTGTGACGGTTTTTGGTATGTCCCCCTTTGAGTCGGTTTTTACAAATGATACGGTTTGAGCACTGTTTTGTCTTGTGCTTTGTACTCTCATTCCCTTGGCTACCTTCCCGTTCGTAAGGCTGGAATGTCGGAACGGAGAGGTATCCTACTGCTTAATTGCATGTGTAGTGGGCATACGACGACGTTGTTGGGAGTTGAACGCTATGCGTTGATCGACCCGGCCGTCAAATGTTGTGTACTTGCGAGGTGGTGTTATTTGCATGTAGCGTACCGCTTGTTATGAGGCTTGAGCTCTTTTCCGCCTCTTTCGTGAATTGATCTACCGAATTTGGGGTACTCGGCGTTTTCTTTGTAAGACCGAGTCTTGGATGCGAAACGCTTTCTCGCATGTCGAATCGGAAAATGTGATTCCGAGAATCTGGCCAGGTTTAGATTAGGAGCCGTTTAATTATCGTTCCTACCAGGAGGAAATTAGTCTACATATACGAAATGTAGCATCGTGTATGAGTTCAGGGAAATGTTTATCCCGTGGATGCCTGTTAATCATACTTGCCATGTACACGATGTTAGTGCGTTTCATTTACCGTGAGAGATGTCGTCTTGTGTCGTCGTTTTTGAATGCGTGATTTCATGATATTATTTATGGTCATTGCATGATTGGACACCGTCAATGTCTTGGTTCGTGAATGGATGATAATATGTTGGATTCTTTGTGATCATCGCATGACTTGGCATGGTTTGTTTGTCGAGTCTCAATCTTATCAAACTTATACCGCTAACGATGAGATGCAAGCCCTAGTGAGCGTATTCGGTTGCC
>JAIUZE010067410.1:0-18561 GCA_022085475.1 Heliosperma pusillum
GTGGCGGTAAGGGTACGGTTAAGAACATTCTGACTTCTGTAGGAGAGATTGGGATGCTCTTTTGTCATTTCATTGTAAAAATTGGAGTAAGGTGTACCTTGCTTAAAAGATTGAAAGGCAAGGACTTGCTCAACCGTACTCATACATTCCACTGCAGTATGCCCCATAGTACCACATCTTTCACAGGTTGGCTCTTGTTGAACCATGGCATGAACCGTTTGCTTATTTTCCAACGACTTTGAAGTTTGTAACTCGGCAATTTTGGTAGTTAATGCCTCCAACTGAGCTGCAACTGCATTATCCGTACCTCCTCTCCTAACATTACCCCTAGGATTCCCATACTCAGCAGTGTGAGTAGCCATCTCATCAATTAACTTCCAAGCATTGGCATCAGTAGTGTTATTTTGGAATCTCCCATTGGCAGCAGAATCGAGCAATGTCCTCTGATCGTCATATAACCCATTATAAAATTGGTTGCATAAGAACCAAGTATCAAAACCATGATGTGGAACAGACTTGACAAGCTTTTTGAAGCGAACCCAGGCCTCATTAAAGTTCTCTTGGGGACCTTGTTTGAAACTTGTGATTTGACTTCTAATGGCATTGGTTTTCTGTGGCGGAAAATATCTTTTGTAGAATGCAAGAGCCAAAGAATTACAATCGGTGATGCCAAGTGCAGCCATATCTAACTCACTCAACCAATCTTCTGCCCCGTCTCGTAATGAAAAGGGAAATAACACCAGCTTGATCTGATCTTGTGTCACCCCACCCGTCAAAGGAATAGAGCAACAATAGTTGGTAAATTTCTCCATATGCTTAGCAGTTAGCAGGATCCTCAGTAGGGCTCCCTCCAAACATATTTCGCTCCACCAAAGAGATATAAGATGGACGAATCTCAAAAGTACTATTACCCGTAGTAGGGAGTTGAAATCCCTTGGGAATAGATGCAACGGTAGGCTCCGAGTGGCTGGCTAGAGTAGGCATGGTTGTAGTAGGTGCAGAAATAGGTGTATCCTCTTCTAAGGACGGTTTTTCTGCGACGAATTCGGCGTAAACTGTTTCAAGCGTACTCAAGTCTTCCGCTTCTTGAATTTTCTTCCAAAAGTTTCGTCTAGACCGGAGAGTCTTCTCTGGTTTGGAATCGTAGGGCACGAGAACGGACCTAGAACACCTGGGCATAAACAAAAACTAAAGAAAAGGATGAGAACGGTCTCAAGGAACTTAGGTTCCCTGAGACGAAAAAGACAAACTAAGTAGAAACAAACAGAAAACTGTTGCGTCCCCGGCAACGGCGCCAAATTTGATAAGGTTAAAGTCGCGTCACCTTAATCAAAGTAAAACCTAATTCACTACTAACTAATAGTCAGCGGTAAGTAAGGTATCGAATCCACAGGGAGGCGGTAGTATTCTAATCTGTTAAACTAGGTTTGTCTCTTAAGTAACAATTTCTGGGTTTAAATTTGGTTTCTAAACTAATGGCAAACAATAACAATAACTAAAAGTAAACAATAACAATTAATAATAATAATAACAACTAATAATAATCAATAACAAACTAATAAGGTTGAAAACAATGAGATTAAAAGTCTAGGGTCTCAGGTTTACTAGGATTATTATTCAGGGATAAGGGAGTAATCAATTATCATGCAATATAGTTATCTAAGGTCACAAGATCGGTCGATTCAATTATGCCCTTTAGATCTACAATTTAACATGCGGTCGCTATCATTAAACGAGTTCTATTCAATTATCGTAGCCTATCTTAGTCTTAACCCGGTCGGTGTCAATCCTAATTTGCGAGACTAGTTAATTAATCCTGGCCAGTAATCAAACAACTAGAATTAAAACGATAATCAAACGATAACCATGCAATGGCAATTCAATTAATTAATCTACCCCTTCTAACAATCCTAGATCCCCTTTCAACCCTAGAAAGGAATTTAGCTACTCATAACGATATAAATAACAACAATAATATTTAAAGTAAACATGATTAACAACAATGAAAGGAATAACAAAGAATAATTAAAGAACAAGAAGGTAATTAAATAGATAACTAAGAAAGATTGAAGAATACCGATTACAAGATGAACTAAAGACAATCGTCTTTGATGAAATAAATCCGGAGGCAAGCGAACTAAATTAGGGTTTCTGAATTAAAGCTTAAAAGTATTAAAAAGCATAAGAAAGTATATGAAAAGTATATGAAAAGTATAAGAAAGCATAAGAAAGTATGAAAGACAAGCTTTCCTTTTATAATACAAAAATCTAATTAATTAGGTTAAAGTTTAGGAAAATATGAAAAAGTCGTCGAAATATTGGGTTGCTCGATCGAGCAAGGGTATGTTGCTAGATCGAGCAACCTTCAGCCCGACTCGATCGAGCAAGGAACTATGCTCGATCGAGCAGCCTTCAAAATGGCTTGTTTCTTCGACTTTTCTTCATTTCTTCCCCACCGTTCTCGATTTCCGTGCCTAACCTTCTACGATCCGACTCCGCCATGCTCCATATCAACTCAAAAAGCTCCAAATGCATCCAATCTGCATTAAAACATAACAAAAGCGGCAGAATCGATATTCTAGCTAAAATAGCATAGAATAAGCAAGGAAAGACGGTAAATCGAGTTATTTGCGTCTAAGGGAGGCATAAAATATATGTATAAATAATGATCATCAAACTCCCCCAAACCAATCCTTTGCTTGTCCCTAAGCAAAGCACTCGACACATACAAAGACAAACATACAAATGGTGAATGAAAAACTCAAAGCTAATGTCAATGCACATACAAATCCCAAGCTATCCATATCTATAACAAAGTAATGACCAAGCTGTACCAATAAAACAAATTCAAAGGCACGGGAAAGTAGAAAACGCAGCTCATATTCCAAGATTTTACATGATACCGTAGTATAGACAAAAACCAAATACCTTTCAATCTTGCAAGACTCAATTTGTCGGATTCTCGCGGATTCACTCAAGCACTCAAAAGTTTATGTAAAGGTGAGTTTTGTGAAGATAGAAAGAAATAGAAACACTCACTCAACTTATGAAACATGCATGCATTCTAATATGATAGTAATTTCCCCAACTAATACGCATTCGCTACAAAGTACATGAATCAGGACAAAAAGGGAGGCTAATGGGTGACGGTATAGAAATGGATTGTGTCAAGGCACGTATGGAAATGTGGAGCTAAGACCGGTAGTCGCAGCGACACGTACCAAAACAAATCTACAAGACTAGCACAAACCAACACCAACTAGAGAAATCATCTTAAACTTTGACAACGCAAGAGAGAGATCGAAATTGCTCTATGAAAAATGGATTAGACTCTAATAAATTCCCTTTCTTTTTCCCTTGAATAATTCAATGAAGCAACAAATTTTCCTTTCTTTTTTTTTTCTTTTTCTCTTTTTCTTCTTTATCATGATTTTCAAATCAAATCATTTTTTTTTCCTTTTCTTCATCATTTTTTTCTTTTGCTTCATAACTTCTTTTTTTTTTCAACAAAGGGAATAAATGACACAATTGCCAACATACTTGCTACACCCAATGATATTCTTTTTGAAATCCAGACCCAACCATAGTAGACAAGTAGATAAGAAAAACATGCAACTGCGACTGTCCCGATAAGGTAGGTAAATTCTAGGAATGTAGCTATTAGATAGGTTATAAAACAAGCTACAAAGGCTCAAATGGGCTAAACATAGAGAACTCAATAATAAGGGTATAAAATCAAGTCTTTTTGGCTATGTGAGGCTTATTTGAACAAAAAGAATCACCTTTCCTCATGCACTTATCAAACAAACGCGTATAGTATCAAGAAACGAATGTCACACTTATGCAATTTGATGTTACACATTCCACAAGGAGTACCACACTCAAGCCTAAACACAATGAGACCAGTTTATTGATGTTCCTGGCCTAGCAAGCTCTACAGACCTCAGAATTTTAAGTGGTTTACCAACGACCATAAAATAAACTATTAGTGCACAAATTATCATTATAAATGGTCTCTAATTGGTGGTATGAAAACTCAAGGTGGTAAGACTCATCAAAAATTGGGGGTTCATCCCACTTAACCTCTAAATTAGTAGCACTAAGTCTTCCATCAAACTTAAATGGATCAACTATATCCCATGTACAAGGATTTGCAAAGGTTTCAAATGACTCAGGCAAAACCTCATCCCTTTCATTACAAACGGGCCTAACATCATTCATGGTAAGTGTGTCATCTACTACAAGGTCAATGTCATCAACATGAGTCTCTAAATAATCAATTGGAATGATACTAGGGGGACTTTCAAGAGAGAAAGTAGGACCATCATCATCGTCATCCAATATCTCATAATCATTAAGGAGAAATGACTCACATTGGGTGGGTGGAAAAGCACAAGTAGCGATTGATCGCGCCATTTCTTCAAGCATTTGTTGATTATAAGCAAGAATCGCATAGCATTCCTCTTCGAAACCCGGCGAGGAAGGTTGTTCGCAAGCTACCTCTTGACATTGGGAAGCCACGAAATTCAAGAAATTCCAAAGCTCCTCCCCTCTTTTGTAGTAGACACTACCACAACTCATGTAAAGAGCCAATTTTCGTGTCTCAAAATCCATGCTATCAAGTAGGACTTGACCCATGTAATCCCAATCAATGACTTGTCCGAGGGACATGAGATGATCACCTTAGCTATAAAATCGGTTAAGATAGTCATGAAAATGCTCATCCTTGTTTTGTGGGTATCGGAATCCATAGTTATTCATTATGTAAGGCCAAAATTAGATAGTTTCAATACCTGAAAAAGGAACTAAAACTACAAGAAAACCGTGAGAATGGTCTCAAGGAACAAGTGTTCCTCGAGACAAAAGAAAACAAGATAAAATTCAACAACTAATAGCAAACAAAATCGTGCTCCCCGGCAACGGTGCCAAAATTTGATAGGATATATCGCACACCTATGCAAAGATAAATTTCCCTAGACACAAATGAATGTAGTAATAGGGGTCGAACACAAGGAGACGGGAGTTGCAGCAAGTTGTTATGGAGTGAATTCTATCAAGGTCGGTCACAAATGATTTTTGGTTTGGTGATTAAAACAACAATAATAATAAAGGAAGAGTCTAGAGAGGTCGGGTCACACATGCAAATTATGTAAATGCTCTTGTCAAACTAGAAAATTGATAAAAACGATAATTGTTTAGGCTAAAGACACCCACCTCTCGATATTACTGTCAACCACAAACCGGGTCATAACGAACTCTCGCTATTGCTAGGTCGATCTACTAACACATGCTTAGTCTAATTCAATTTCGTGCCTCTCGACTTATAAAAAGAATTAACGAATTTAATCAAGGATTGTGATCAATAATCAAAGACTAATAATGCAATGCAAGCATGTGATAGAAACAACTATTTGATATCATAACATCCCATTTCAACAATTGCAAATATTATTTATGCATGACTTCCCTAATTCCCTAGACAAAGTAACTAATCTTGCATAATGAAAACTAATCTAATAACTAACTAATAATGTAAATGATGACAAAGGAAATATGAAAGCAATACAAGAAATAGAACTACCTCAACAAAGGAAATAAAATTTGGAATTGAAGAACACAATGGAAACCAAATAACTTGCAAATGAACTTGTATTATAAATTGAAATAACAACTAATGACAACTAACTATTCTAAACCTAATCTAATGACTAATGACATTATGTAAAAGGGCGTAGAAAATGTGTACAATATGATGAGAAAATATGTGAAAAGAATGCCCCTAAGTGTCGAAGTCTCTCTCCTTTATATAGAGAGAGGGACTTGAAACGGTTGTGATCACAGAAGTCAAACCCCGATCGGGGCCTGGGAACCCCGATCGAGGCCTCTCTAATCCGGGTGCATTTGCTTAAATGCACCATTTAATGCCTAAGGAATCCTAAGCTATGCCTTTAAACACCTTAATTCTCCGGTTAATTGCATAGTTTAGGGTTTCTTTGAGCATCTAAAGGAGTATCTTATGCTTGAGTTGTGGACTCCTTGCTTTGGGCTTCATTTTTGGTTTTGCATTTCAATCCATTTCACAAATCTTCATGTTTGGCATGTCATTCTCCTTTCATGGTCCATTTTGCTTCCATTAGCTTGTTGAACTTTGGTGCTTGCTAATTGTATTAGGAAAAAGCCTCTAAATGCTTAGATTCCTACAAAACATATCAAAAACGAGCAATGCACCTCGAACACGTAATTAGCTCACAAAAATACTACACAAAGTATATAATACTCAAATAAACCGAGCTAAACTAGGGAGTTAAACTATATATAAAATGAACTCGTCAAGTCACATTGAGTGACCAAATTACTCATAGAAAACCTTCCTAATATAGAAAGGACGTTAATTCATTAAGACACCCTAAAGAGAATAAGACAACAATTGACCGAGACGGGGGGAGTATATTCTAAAAAAAATTCTTATTATAAAATAGCATATCGGTGTATATTTCTTATTATAAAAGTAGCATCTCGTTGTAAATACAAGTAGTAACGTAAATACAACGGGTATTAGGACCCATTTTAGAAAATTTTGCACAGGGCCCCATAATTCTCGGAGACGGCCCTTCTTTAATTAATACTATAATTCTGAGGAGAGATGGATTCGTTGTGTGAACCAACTACCAAGTCGCATATAGTATGAATGGACACTTTCTTTAAAGCTACACAAACTAAGGTCATATTCTTTTGTATTTAAAGTTACTCTCTTTAAGTTTAGTTTATATTAAATGTTTTCCTCTTGAATAGTACTCTGAATAGTTCATATTAAGTCCGTAGGTAATAAATCCTTGAATAGTACTCTGATGATTATTAAGTAGTAACCCACTAACCCATACTTTTCCTCTTCTTTTCTTTACCCTATCTTTCGAAATAACTTTACATAATGGAAACTCATTAAAATAATTGGCTGCTAAATGTAACGTAGCTCAAAATTAAACAGAGTTACTACTTACATAAGATAGATTAATAATCACCACGTGTTAAACGACAACTAAGTACGACGACATAAGTTATGCAAAAGATTATGTATGAATATAATGCCTGTAATTCTGGATAAAGAATAGGCAAAACCGCAAAAGAATGGTCAAGGTTGGTACTAATAGCGTATTCTCATACTTTATTATCTAATATGAAACGTTATACTACTACGGAGTATTATATAAGCGATTTTACATATTGGTTTATAAGTAAAACTAACAATAGAAGCGATAACAAAAACATGTTTTTCACAAATTATGGTGTAAAGTGACAGATTTATACTCATATATAGAATTTATTTATACCTCAGATCATTATGATACTAATATGTAATACATTTTCTATTGTTTTGCATAAAAGTAAAGGACATAATAATATCCAGATATCAAGTTAAAATGCAAACTTAAAAGAAAATATTGCACGTCATTATATAAAAATGTCCGTAATAATTATAACGGAATCTAAAAGACTTATTTATAATAATTGGATAAAGAGATTACTATATTGTACGTAAACGCATGTACATATCCAATAATCGGGTGAATAGATTACTTCTGGGTGAGATTAACACAAAATAATACTTTGTAGTTTTTGATTTTGTTCGGTTGTCATTTCCTTTTCAAGCAATGCAGGTTTGACTCGAGTCAATTGTTGAGAGTTTGATTAAATATTTCCGCAAAACCGAAATTGTTAGTGAGCGACGATATTACGGGTCGTTTTTTGCGCAAACCGTGTAGCTAATAACTCAACCAAATATGTTTATATGATAAGGGAAGTGAGAGGAAGACAATGTTGGTTGTATTTCGTTATTTGGTGGTCGGAGTAGGGAGAACGAAGACGACAAACGTAGCTTGTCAAGCCCCTTCAACTTCTCGCTCTCCCGGACAGCGAGAAGCTACCTCTATTTCAAAATGGTAACGTGGACCCATTATTGGTAAATAGTTTGAAATCCGCCTTATTTTGTTAAATAGTTTGGGTTTCGACCCCATTTAAGCAAAAAGTACTCATGTATATGACTCCACTTGCAGTCAATGCAATGATTTTTTTTTAATGTAAAAACATGAATTGATAAGATGGACCGTTGTAAGAAAGAGGTGGGCCGAAACATGCCCAACTCTCGTTTTCTCGTCTTTACCACACTCTACGCAATTACGCAAGTGGACTCTTACTTCTTACAAGACTTTCATTATAGACTTTAAACAGTTTTTCAACTTTTTGTATAAACAATTAGTCTTGCTTGTGACAAATCTGTTACAAGCTTGTGAAGGGTCGGATCTCTCTCACACGTTTTCAAGTGGGAGGGCAAGTGGAAAATTAATGGTTTCCCACTTGCCCTCCCACTTGCAAGTTTTTGAGAGGGATCTGACCCGTCACAAGCTTGTGACGGATAGTGACCGTCACAAATGAGAATTTGTGTTGTACAAACTAGAGTAACTCTTTTTCCCCCCTAAAGGCTTGCCTTGCCTGGAATCCATGTAATTATTCAGGGGTAAATTTTATTTGGGAGATAATTACTAGAGAAGTTAATATTGTTGGGGTAATGAGTTCTTTGACAATAGGTTTAACATTTGAGGGTAATGATTATTATGGTGATCTTTTATCCTAGTAATCATTACCCATGGGGGTTACCCTCCTATAAAAGTAATAGTTTATGGAGATAAATAATCAATATATATATATATATATATATAGAATTAGGATCATGTGAGTCCACCTATCTTTTTGAGTCCGTGAGTCCAGGATACAATATCACCAGTTATACTAAACAGTATCACGGGTTATACTGTACAATATCACACCCCTTAAGATAAAATTCGCCCACTATTACTAACTTTTTTTTCTCACACTTTTTGCACACCAATTGATTCCGGTATCGAAACTCCGACAAACACCATCATTCTCTCGCCCTTGCATGCCGGAAAGTCATTATTATCGCCGTTTCACCGGAGTTTATTGTATATAGCTTCTTTTATCCTATTTCTTCTCTACTTAGCATCTTTGCCTCCGGCATTCTTCTTCATAACCAACGACGAGACCCCTAATTTAGCGATGACAATTAAATTTTTATTGTGATTGGTGGTGGTCTGAGCTCCGAGTAGGAGTAATGTGTATGGGTGGACGAATATGGAGATTGAAAATAAAACATTGGATAAATAATGAGTGATGGCAATGGTGGATAAATGTTTGTTTGTGTCATCTATATGCTTGGATTGTCATCGGTATTAGTGGGTGGGTAGTGGTTGTCAACGGCGAGTAGTATGACATAAAATATTTTTAACCCTTTTGTGCTCTATTTTTTTCGTGATATTGTTTAGTATAACCAGTGATATTGTTTTGTATATTCTGTGATATTGTATAACTGGACTCACGGACTCAAATATTTAGGTGGACTCACCGGATCTTGCCTATATATATATATATATATATATATATAGAGTCAAGTTATAATGAGTCCACCTTCAAAATTGAGTCCATGAATCCTCATCTTGCCCTTTGGATGAAAGAGATGGAGGGACAAGATTAGAACAAGATGGAGGGCTAAGATTAAAAGAAAAATGAATGGACAAGATTAGAACAAACTGAAGGGACAAGATTAGAACAAAATGAGTAAGTTTTAATGACTTTCACCTACATTCCGAGTGTAACTTTAATAATTATTTATATAACTTTAACATTTTTTTGTGTAACTTTAAATCAAAATGTGATTTAAACTATATAAATTTGAATTTATGTAATTTTAAGACAAATTTATGTGATTTTTGTTTTTTTATGAGGCGAACTTTAGTCATTAAGAATGAAACTTCAACTATCATTTTTGTAACTTTAAATTAAAATGTGATTTCGACTATATAAATTTGAATTTATATAATTTTTAGACAAATTTATTTGATTTTAGTTTTTTATGAGTTTAATTTTAATATTTTAATAAGTGTAACTTTAACCTTTATTAGTGAAACTTCATTTATTAACTGTGTAACTTTACTCAATTATAGTGTAACTCATGTTTAGGTAACTTTAGTCTTTTATAGTGTAACTTCAGTCCATACTAATGTAACTATAATTATTAATTAAGTAACTTCAGTCCTTAATAAAATAACTTTAGTCCAGTGCAACTTTAGTCCATAATTGTGAAACTTTAGTACATACTAGTGCAACTTTAGTCCATAATTGTGAAACTTTAGTCCATACTAGTGAAACTTTAGTACATAATTGTAAAACTTTAGTCCATACTAGTGAAACTTTAGTCCATAGTTGTGAAACTTTAGTCCATAGTTGTGAAACTTTAGTACATACTAGTGAAACTTTAGTAAATACTAGTGAAACTTTAGTAAATACTAGTGAAACTTTAGTAAATACTAGTGAAACTTTAGTATATACTAGTGAAACTTTAGCCCATACTAGTGAAACTTTAGTATATACTATTATAACTTCAGACCATACTAGTGAACAAACAAGATCTAAAAAATCTGAAAAATGGAAAAACAACAAAAACAAAAACGAAAAAACGAAAACCCGATATTATTGGTAACTTGATATATAAACGAAAAAATGTAGAGATCTAAAATGTAGACTAAAAATGTGATGGTACAAATCTGGAAAAAACGAAAAAACGAAATATTAAAATAAAAGAAAAAAACAGAAGAGAAATAAAACAAATAAAATACTAGACTACCACCACCCTAAAAATTGCAGATCTGAAAATAAAACCAAAAAAATATGAAAACAAAAAAACTAGACTACCACCATCCCAAAAAGTAAAAAAAAACTACAAAATATCAAATTGAAAACTGAAAAAAAAAAAAAATAATAGATCTAGAATGAGGGGAGGAGGGAGGCGGGGGAGGAGGGAGGCGGAGGAGGAGGGAGGATGGGGAGGAGGCAGGCGGGGGAGGAGGAAGGCGGGGGAAGAGGAAGGCGGGGGAGGCGGACGGACCCGGAGCAGTGGGACCCGGAGCAGGGCGACGGAGCAAGGGGAGGCAGGAGCATGGCGGCGTCGGGGGAGGGGGACCGGTGGGGGTGGTGGACCGGTGGGGGAGGGTTAGGGTGGTGGTGGTCGGGATTGGTGAGTGAGGGAGATGAGGGAATAATTTTTTGGGTTTTAATTTTTTAGAATGAGAGAATGTAGAGAGATAAAGGAGGTAGAGAGATAAAGAGAAATTTGAAAATGAGAGAAATGGGTGAGGAAAGGGTATAAATACTAGGGTTTGAAGAAGATTGATTGTGTGTGTCTCACAATCCTAGCCCTTTATTTTGTTTTAATCCTAGCCATTGATCCTCTTGATTCAAGGGTTGAGATGAGGACTCAAGGACTCAAAGGGAAGGGGAGGACTTATTTGAACCCAACTCTATATATATATATATATATATATATATATATATATAGAGTTAAGATCCGTTGGAAACGAGCACTCGGTGAAAAAAGTGGAAACGAACTAGTTTTAAAATATAAAAGACATAACTCACGTGTATAACTAACTGTATACGGCCACAATCAAAACCCACCATAAATTTTAATGAGTAACATAATCACCAAACCACCCATTACACTCTCAAAACTCAAACTAATTTTTCCTATCCTTCATGTCTGCCATTTAATAAATTTCCTCTCTTCATCATGATTCACCACCATTATTACCACCACTGCAACAACATTCTATCTACCCCAACACATCCCTCAATCCTCATCCTTATCAACCACCAACTCGTCGTCGGCTACATCGTCGGAGCAAGTCGCCACCTTGCCTGAGCACAGCGCGACCTCGTCAACGAACAAGATCTTCTTTTGTGGTCCATTCACTTCGTTGTTTAAGCACTCTCAACAATCAGTGTCGCCGCTAAGAGTAATGAAGGTTGTCGGCTCCGGTGTTTTCTAATTGCTGGTGAAATGGCTCCATGAAATTAATGTACCTAGTTTCTATATTGATGTATCTCAAATCAATTTTAATGTACCTAATAATTAATTTTGTGTATCTATGATTAGATACATTAAATTAGAGGTTAGATACATAAAAACCTAGTGTAGATACATTGAAATCGACATTAAACCAACGACGTGGAGGAAGTGAGGTAGTCAACAACGGCACGGCGACTTACCGTCTGACATTTTCAAGTTCGACCAAAGCTTTCCCGTTCAATTTCGTCAGCTTAACAGCGCCTCGAGTGATGACCGGAGCTCCGGTGATGTCATCATGTCATGGAAATAGAGGGGAATATGAAGAGCAATAAAAGGGAAGCACCGACATCGCCGACGGAGAGCGATAAATATAACTCGTGGGTTGTTTTTAATGTCTAAGTTGATGAGGAAAGGGGAGCACCGTTGACCGAGTTCGGCGTCTAGTTTCGGCGGCGTCTGGTCATGGTCATGGCGGTGTTTGATGGTGGTGGTGATGATGGAATGTCACTATGTTAATAATTTGAGAGGGAAAAATGTTATGTTTGGGTTTTTTTGTTTAGGCACTGTAAACGCGTGGGTCAAAATTGACCTTATATGTTTGTACAACTAGTTTGTTTTCACTTTTTCCACCGAGTGGTCATTTCCACCGGATCCTAAATCTATATATATATATATATATATATATATATATATATATATATATAATTTGGATCATATGAGTCCACCCTATATTTTTGAGTCCGTGAGTCCTAATCTCAACCGTTAGATCAAAGAGATCTAATGGCTGAGATTAGTGCGCTATATTAAGGGCATTTTCGTCATTTAACAAGTTTGTATATATATCCCAACTCTCATGAAAGATTCATTATTTCTCATTCACTTTCTCTCTCTAAACTCGTCTCACCTCAATTTTCCTTTTCCTGTTCGTGCTCTCCATCTGCTACTCCCTCACTTTTTATTGTATATTCTCATTATACTCCGTCAATTAGTTTCTTCTCAATCAAGCTAGACAATCTGATTTCTTCATTACTTTTTTATCAGGTATTTTTACTCTTTTTTCTTTTCAATCTAAATCATTATTGTTTCTTTCAATTATATTCACCTTTAACGTTTTATTTGTTCATTGTTATTGTTATTTTCATTTGATTTCTATTATTAGCGTTGTTATGATTCATCTTATTTTATGTATTTTACTATTTCTTCGTGTATTTTATCTTTTATCATCTTTTTTTATATGTAGCGTGATATCTTTGTTGTTTTTTCTTTTGTAAATACCTGCTATTGTTCATATCTGTGCTTTACTCGAATTTTAATTATATGTGCTTCACTCTAGTTTTAATTAGATGTTTAATTTTATGTAGCTCTGTAGCGTGATCTATTATATGTGTTTTACTCGAGTCTTATCATCTTGTTTTATTCTTAAAAGTATCAATATTTATCATACTTTTGTTCAGATATGTGCTTTACTCGAGTTTTAATTATGTTTTGTAAATACTTTTTATTGTTTACCTAATTAATGTAAATTAATATCACACGCTATTCTTAACAATATCACATGTTATGCATAATACTATCACAATGTGAAATATGTTGTCATACATACATAGTTTAAATAATGTTATTGTATATAGTATCACATGTTATTGTATATAGTATCACATGATAGACTTAACAATATCACAGTATGAACTGCATTGTAATTTATTATACTTTTTTCTAAAACCAATTGCCTCAATCTTTTGTAGATAATACGTCTGTTATATCTGTTCTTACTCAGCTCCACAATGCATACAACCTGCTGATGTGCATGCTGAAAATCACATTTCTTTGAGGTTGACCCCGGAGGTTTTATATTTATGCATTTCCTTTTGTCTTAAATATGGTACTAAGATGTTGTTTTGTTCTTTGTTCTTCCTTTTGCAGATCTCTTCTCTTACTGAGGTTGGTTAAGAGTTTGTGTCCATGCTGAAGAAGTTTATTGTACATCATCAATTAAGCATCGTCTTCTCCTTTTTAGTCAATTCTCTTATAAAGACAAATATTTCATTCTTAGACATAGTTCCAAGTGGTTACAATTTTGTATTATTTCTCCATTTTTGGTGAGAATTGTGTTATTCTATCAAGTTGTGCCTCTTCGTAGGAAAATTATCAGAGTATCTAAGTAATAATATCATATTTTTGTCAATGTTTGTCATTTGTATTATGTTTTCAACACTTTTAATAAGCAACTTATAAATATAGAAGTATTACAATTTCTTGGAAACTATGTCACAGTTTAATAACAACATCACATTTTATTGAAAAAAATATCACACGTTATTAAAAACAATATCACACGATTGGATTAACAATATCATCATCTGTCCTTAACAACACTACAACAAACTGACACTTGAGCCACGATTTATGCCACGAAAATTGATAATTCGTGGCTTAATTTTGCTTAGGCACGGGAAAAAATTCTTTCAATAATTTAGAAAAATTTTATGCCACGGGAAAAGCTTTTCCGTGACAAAAAGTCATTTGCGCCACGAATTTCGCAACAACCGTGGCTAATAATTAACTTAGCCACGAACTATATCAGACCCATGGCAAAAGTATATCTAGTCACGCCTTGTTCCGTGGCAAATATTTTGTTTAGCCACAACATACATCTTGTTCGTGACAATGTATTTGCTTAGTCACGAATTAAGAAACACCGTGGCTAAATCTCTCAAGATTTGAATTAAGATATATTTATCTTAAGTAATACGTAAACCTTGTTATTTTAAAAAAAACATCCAAATGCTAATGAAGTTTAGACAAATATAGATAATAGCAATGTAAATTTAGATATAATTTTTTTAAAATATTTGATTATTTAATAAAAAGTTGGTATTCTTTTATTTTATCTAATAAGATTGAAAATTTTGTAAAATTATATACAAAATTTGGTATTGTTTTTTTATTTTATTAGAAATAAGAATTTGTAATCGTTTTATTTCATAACCAAGATAATTTAAAAATCTATCAAAATAAATATTTATGTTTATGAAAATTGTGAATTTATGTCAATTTGTTTTATTAATTTTAATTTAAAATTTATAATCTTGAAAAATATTCATAAAAGGGTTTATCACGTTTAAAAGTATAGCATATCAAATTAAATAAGTTTGTTATTTATTATCTCTAATTTAGAAATCAAAACCTAATATATTATGAAACTATCTCATCCAAAAATTGATATATAACTTTATTTTTAATAATTTTATAAAAAAAAAGAGATGAAATAAATTTTGGTTAATGTTTGAGACAAAAAAAAACAAAAGAGAAGTAGATAAAAAAAATGATTAAATAGTATAAGTTCGCTAAAAATGAAAATAAAAGATAATTTTCAACAAATTAATAAATCAATAAAGAAAAGAAAAAAATATATTGAAAATAAGCGATCACAGGGTACGTTGAAAATAAGCGATCAGTAATTAAAATCATTTTTATAAATAATATAAAATTTTTGAATAAATAATCGATCAAGTATAATAAGAAATGAGTTTAGAAAATAGTAAATTGGAAGTTACTTTCTTTTGTAATCATTTTTTTTTCTAAAATTATACAATTATAATTTTTTAAAATTACTCGTGTAAAATACACTTTGATCAAAAATTGATTACAAATGCAATTCAGGTGACTTATTCTAACTGGTTTTGAACTTATTCGACATTTGTCTAAATAATCATACGTTTCAAAATTTAAATTGGTTAAGTGACAAACGAATTAAGTTGAAACAAAGACGGAGTAACATAAAATTTTGAAGTTGATCGAGAAACAACTCTTTTTTTTATTAAAGTGTGCTTTAAAAGAGTTATTTTAGTAAATGTGTTCATAAGAAATATTTATAGAAACTGAATTTTAAGAAAGAGTAATTTCTTATTTACGCTTTACAAAAATGGAAAAAAATAAGAAATTCTATTGTACAACAATTGTTTTATTTTTTGGCATAAAGTCATCACTTTTTGGTTAACAGTTGTGAAAATTATTTTTTTATTTTTTATTTTTAAAAAAGAATAATTTCTCACGTCTTTTTGCGTAGGAAAAAAAATGAAAAGATTGGTAAAAAAAGAAAATAAAATTAGAATGTCGCTAAATTAAGGGAAAAAAGGATAACATGATTTAATTGACTTCTTGAGAAAATATTTTTGTTGATTTCGGCAAAAAAAACGACTCAAAATCATTAACCGGGAATTCAACATCAAACACTAAATTGTTTTGGCCAAAATAATGTATTTTTCACCAAAAATATTTAAATCAAGTAACACTTTTATATTCGATTGATAGTTAATATAGTTTTTGAAAGACAACAATCATTTTAAAAGGATTCAAAGTTCTAATTAAATCAACAAATGTTAACTTTCATGTTTGCAAGGTCATCATAAAAACACCACAGTTAAGCGTGCTCAGGTGAGATTAGTCATGAGATGGGTGACCTCCTGGGAAGTTTCTCCGATGCGTACAAGTGTATTATTGGTGACACGAAATGACGTTTGAATAAATTAACTTAACTAACAAATCAAGTATACGGCCCAACATAATTCAATATGTGAAATAAATAATAATATTTTTCATTATATTTATTTATTTTATATATATCTCGTTAGCCACGGGAATTATTTTTAGCCACGAGAATAAATTTTTAGCCACGGGAGAAGCCGTGGCTATATATTGAAATTTAGCCACGATATTGTTTTTCCCATGGCTATCAGTTAACCACGGCCACTTGGGCCACAAAAGGTATTCTCGTGGCAATATGCTTTAGCCACGGAAATTTAGCACTTGCGCCACGAATTTATCGTGGCCCAAGTGCTAAATTGTTGTAATGCAATATCACGATTTGTCAGTACTAATATCATCATATGCCACATATCTAGTGGACTGACTTTTGCAACCTTTTGATAATGAAGCACTACAACTATTAAGAATGAATATCACATTCTATCAAAAACAATATCACAATACCAATCCAATTTTGTGATATTGAGAAACAATATCACAACCATTAATAAAGAATATCACACTACATTAAATACAATATCACACCTAAAAAGATTGTTTTCACCCTTGTAATGTTAAGAAACAATATCACTATATACAAATTATTAAACAATACCACAAAATACCAGCAACAAACTATTTTATGACAACTACTACTTACATTAGATTTCTTATCCTACCAACATTACATCAATGTACTTTCAATTGAATATTTTTGCCAACATATTCCTAACAGTCATTTAAGTTGCTTCCTCTACCTCTACCTCTAAAACCACCACTTGCTTGCAACAGTCTTGTATCGTCTTGTTTCAGTTTTGAGCTTTTGTCCATGATCCTCATCATCACTATCTTGTCCACCATTACCATCTCTACAAATTCAATGCAAACAAACCCCAGATAGTATTGTTTAGTTAATTTATTTTGCTAATTCAGCTGAAACTATATTCAATCATCGATGTAAGATTGAAAAGCTACCAGTAGAAGTGGTTCCAACAATTAGATTGATTAACCAAATACATATTGTGAGAACGATGTAGATGACAATTCTAAGCCAATACTAATCGAAATCTCGTGACATCTTGATGAATGATAGTTTAATTAACCTGCATCAGGCTGGACTTCCACCTGCATCTAAAAAAGTTCTTTTCCAGCCAATATCACAGAATATCTCTTTTAAATTAAATTTGTTTCTATATTACTCGGACTCAATCGCAGCTATCCAATATCACGATATACAAACAACAATATCACAACCATTGAAATGCAATATCACATTTACAAAGATTGTTTATTTCCATCAACTTTCATTATAAAAAAGAATAGGTATGTTGTTATTACTCAGTATCTGAACACTTAAGATTAATTTCTCAATAACAATGTCAAAAGAATTCCATTTTATAATATGTAAACTTAATTTTCACACAAAAACAATATGAAACCCTAATTTTTGCGATTAAATTGAAAAACACATCTAATACACAATTACATCTATAATCGATCATAGTAATTAGTTCAATATGTTGATATAATCACCAAAACCGTTTGAAATCATGTATAAATAAGATATTTAGAAATCTAAAGCAAGAACATGAATTACCACAAATGACTCGACAATTTGTTCGATACTTTTGACTTAATCTTATTAAATTCTTTCAATGCATCAAATATTCAATAATTTCCAACAACATCAAACATTCATAATCAAGTACATAAGTTCTTATAAAATTGGGGAAAAAACGAATTTACCTCAATGATTTTGCAGAGAAATCAACTAAGATTATTCAATTAAGTTGTAATGCAGTTAAGATCAAGTAGATAAACTACGATTTTCGCGAGATTTTAGCAAGATGTTGTGAGTTTGATGTTTGGAATATTAGGGTTTACTGAGTTCACTTTAGGAGAGAGAAAAAATTGATAAAGAAAGAGGGAATCTGGGGTTTTGTTTGCTCAATTATACCGCATACGTGGACTAATCTGAGCGCTCCATTTTTTTCAGATCGGACGGCTATAATTAGGACTCAAGGACTCAAATATTTAGGTGGACTCACCGGATCTTGCCTATATATATATATATATATATATATATATATATATATATATATGTATATATATAGTTG
>JAIUZE010067411.1:0-47620 GCA_022085475.1 Heliosperma pusillum
TGCATGGTTATCGTTTGATTATCATTTTAATTCTAGTTGTGTGATTACTGGCCAGGATTATTTAACTAGTCTTGCGAATTAGGATTGACACCGACCAGGTTAAGACTAATATAGGCTACGATAATTGAATAGAACTCGTTTAATGATAGCGATCGCATGTTAAATTGTAGATCTAAAGGGCATAATTGAATCGACCGATCTTGTGACCTTAGATAACTTTATTGCATGATAGTTGATTTCATCCTTACCCCTGAACAATAATCCTGGTGAACCTGAGACCCTAGACTTTTAATCTTATTGTTTTCAATCTTTTATTATTAGTTGTTATTGTTTATTATTAGTTGTTATTGTTTGTTATTGTTTTATATTAGTTATTGTTATTGATTGCTATTAGTTTAGAAACCAATCTCAAACCCTGAAATTGTTACTATAGAGACGAACTTAGTTTAACAGATTAGAATACTACCGCCTCCCTGTGGATTCGATACCTTACTTACCGCTGACTATTAGTTAGTAGTGATTTAGGTTTACTTTGATTAAGAAGACGCGACTTTACCCTGATCAAATTTGGTGCCGTTGCCGGGGAAGGCAACAGTTTTCTGTTTGTTTCTACTTAGTTTGTCTTTTTCGTCTCAGGGAACCTAAGTTCCCTGAGACCGTTCTCATCCTTTCCTTTAGTTTTTGTTTATGCCCAGGTGTTCTATGTCCGTTCTCGTGCCCTACGATTCCGAACCAGAGAAGACTCTCCGAGCTAGACGAAACTTTTGGAAGGAAATTCAAGAAGCGGAAGACTTGAGTACGCTTGAAACAGTTTACGCCGAATGCGTCGTAGAAAAACCGTCCTTAGAAGAGGATACACATATTTCTGCACCCACTACAACCATGCCTACTCTAGCAGTCATTCGGAGCCTACCGTTGCATCTATTCCCAAGGAATTTCAACTCCCTACTACGGGTAATAGTACTTTTGAGATTCGTCCATCTTATATCTCTTTGGTGGAGCGAAACATGTTTGGAGGGAGCCCTACTGAGGATCCTGCTAAGCATATGGAGAAATTTACCAACTATTGTTGCTCTATTTCTTTAACGGGTGGGGTAACGCAAGATCAGATTAAGTTGGTGTTATTCCCCTTTTCACTACGAGACGGGGCAGAAGATTGGTTGAGTGAGTTAGATATGGCTGCACTTGGCATCACCGATTGGAATTCTTTGGCTCTTGCATTCTACAAAAGATATTTTCCGCCACAGAAAACCAATGTCATTCGAAGTCAAATCACAAGTTTCAAACAAGGTCCCAATGAGAACTTTAATGAGGCCTGGGTTTGCTTCAAAAAGCTTGTTAAGTATGCTCGACATCATGGTTTTGATACTTGGTTCCTATGCAACCAGTTTTATAATGGGTTATATGATGATCAGAGAACATTGCTAGATTCTGCTGCTAATGGAAGATTCCAAAATAACACTACCGATGCCAATGCTTGGAAGTTAATTGATGAGATGGCTACTCACACAGCTGAGTATGGAAATCCCAGGGGTAATGCGAGGAGAGGAGGTTCGGATAATGCAGTTGCAGCTCAGTTGGAGGCATTAACTGCCAAAATTGCCGAGTTACAAACTTCAAAGTCCTTGGAAAATAAACAAACGGTTCATGCCATGGTTCAACAAGAGCCAACCTGTGAAAGATGTGGTACTATGGGGCATAATGCAGTTGAGTGTATGAGTACGGTTGAGCAAGTACTTGTCTTTCAGTCCTTTAACCAAGGTACACCTTACTCCAACTTTTACAATGAAAGGACGAAAGAGCATCCAAATTTCTCTTACCGAAGTCAGAATGTTCTCAATCCTACCCCACCGCCACCTCAGCAACAAGGTTCCTCTTATGTGATTCCTCAGAATCGCAATTCTCAAGGTAATTACAATCGTTCCAATCAAGGAGGCCAAAACTTTCAACAACCTCCACCTCCACCACCTCCAAGTAATGATATGGTGGAATTAAAAGCCATGTTGCAGCAAAGTCTTACGATACAACAAAAGCAAGATGCTCAGATCTCACAACTGATAGCTCATAACAAGATGGTTGATACTCAAATTGCCCAATTGGCAATTCAAAATCCACATAAACAACCAGGTAATCTTCCTCCTCAAGGACACCCTCCACATGAACAAGCCAATGCTATCACTTTGAGGAGTGTAACCCATTACAAAGGCCCTGAAATGATAGGGGAAGAAACCAATGAAAGCTTGGAAATTGCTGGTCAAAGTTCGAAAAACAGCGAAAAAGGGGCTGAAAATAAGGTTGCTCGATCGAGCAGCAACCCCTTGCTCGGTCGAGCAACCCTGGAAAAAGTCGAAAATTCTGCTCGGGAAGTTTCTGAAAGTTACTGTTCTGAAAAACTCGATCGAGCAACCCCTCTGCTCGATCGAGCAACCCCTGATCAGGATGATAAGTCTTCTAATTCGTCTTCCAAAGCCAAAGAAGCTGAGCCAATTGCCATTGCACTTCCCTTTCCGCGCCGCCAACATAAATCCAAGCTTGATAAACAGTTTGGGAGGTTTATGGAAGTGGTCAAGAATTTGCAAATGAGTGTCCTTTTTACCGAGTTGATCACTCAAGTGCCGGCCTATGCAAAGTTTATGAAGAACATATTGACAAGGAAGCGGTCCTTTAATGAAGTAGAGACGGTTGCATTTACTGAGGAATGCAGTGACGTGTTGCAATCCAGATCACCACCTAAGCTCAAGGATCCAGGGAGTTTTTCTATTCCTTGTAATATAGGTTGCTTAGCTATAGATAAAGCTCTTTGTGATCTAGGGGCTAGTGTTAGTGTCATGCCATTTTCTATATGCAAAAAGCTTAATATGGGTCAACTTACTGTTACAACCATGACCTTACAAATGGCCGACCGTTCTATTAAACACCGTTTGGGGATTTTAGAAGACGTACCGGTTAGAGTAGGGAAGTTTTTCATACCAGTTGACTTTGTTGTCTTAGATATGGCTGAGGACACCCAAATTCCTATCATCTTGAGACGACCATTCCTCCATACTGCGGGGGCGGTTATAGATAAGAATGGGAGACTTACACTAACAGTGGGGGATGACACAATCACTTTCAATTTAGATAATGCAATGAAACACCCCATGTTAGAAGAGACATGTCATAGAGTCGATATTGTTGATTTAACTATTGATGACTGTCTTTCTTTGTGTTTGAATAGGGATCATCTGGAGATCGCCTTAATTTCCAGCATTGCTGAAGCAGGAAGCTCACGGAGTGAAGAAGTAGTTGCGATGGAAAAACTGCTGACAGGAGAGGACTGCAAGTTACAGAAGGTGTATAGCTTAGGTAACCCCCCTAAGGTTACCGAGGTAAAGAAACCTGAACTTAAACCTCTCCCCTCTCATCTTAAATATGTTTTTCTTGATTCCCATGAGATGAATCCTGTAATTGTCAGTGCTAGCCTATCTGAAAGCCAACTTATTGATTTGTTGGTGGTTTTAAAAAGGCACAAAAAGGCTATAGGTTATAGCATTGACAATTTACAAGGTATTAGTCATGACTTTTGTATGCACCGTATCCACTTAGAAGAAGACCATAAATCTTGTAGGCAGGGTTAGCGTCGTTTGAACCCCACTATGCAAGAGGTAGTTAGAAAAGAGGTGCAGAAATTGTTAGATGCAGGAATCATATATGCTATTTCTGATTCAAAGTGGGTCAGTCCTGTTCAGGTAGTCCCTAAGAAGGGAGGGACTACGGTCGTCACTAATGAGAAAAACGAGCTCATATCTACTAGACTAGTGACAGGGTGGAGGATGTGTATTGATTATAGGAGGCTGAATGTAGCCACTAGGAAAGACCACTTCCCTCTTCCCTATATCGACCAAATGTTAGAGCGTCTAGCGTGTCATAAGTATTTTTTTTATCTAGACGGCTACTCGGGATTCTTTCAAATCCCTATTCATCCTGACGATCAGGAAAAGACTACCTTCACATGCCCTTATGGTGTCTTTGCTTACCGAAGAATGCTTTTTGGGTTATGTAATGCCCCCGCCACCTTTCAGCGTTGTATGATGGCTATTTTCTCTGATTATATCGAGTCTATTATGGAGGTCTTTATGGATGACTTCAGTGTTTATGAGACCGATTTTGATAGTTGTTTAGCTAATCTGACTAAAGTCTTACAACGCTGTGAGAAGAGTAATCTTGTGTTAAACTGGGAGAAGTGCCACTTCATGGTAACTGAAGGGGTGGTACTTGGTCATTTGGTGTCTGGACGAGGCATCCAAGTGGATAAAGCTAAAGTGGAAGTGGTTGAGCAATTACCGTACCCGGTGAATGTTAAAAGTGTTAGAAGTTTCTTTGGTCATGCGGGGTTCTATCGCCGTTTTATTAAGGATTTCTCAAAGATTGCTCAACCAATGACCAAGCTTCTCCATAAGGATGCCCCGTTTGTGTTTACTGATGAGTGTGTTAAGTCTTTTGACAGGATTAAACAAGCTCTAATCTCAGCTCCTATTATCCAGTCTCCTGATTGGACATTGTCGTTTGAGATAATGTGTGATGCCAGTGACTATGCAGTTGAGGCTGTTTTGGGGCAAAGGAAGGATAAGGTGCTACATGCAATTTACTATGCCAGTAAGACTTTGGATGATGCGCAAGTTAACTATGCTACCACTGAGAAAGAGTTACTTGCGGTTGTCTTTGCTTTGGATAAGTTTAGAGCCTATCTTGTGGGTTCTAAGGTGATAGTCTACACTGACCATGCAGCACTAAAGTACTTGTTGGCTAAGAAGGAAGCCAAACCTCGGCTTATTCGTTGGATCTTGTTGCTACAAGAATTTGATTTGGAGATCCGGGATAAGTCAGGTGCAGAGAATGTGGTTGCTGACCATTTGTCTCGTTTAAGGTTTGAAGGGGGCGATTCGATACCCATTGATGATTCGTTTGCTGATGATCATGTCCTTGCCATTACCATGGAAACTCCATGGTTTGCCGATTATGCTAACTTTTTGGTTGGGGGAATTATGCCTCCCGATCAATCCTATCAGCAAAAGAAGAGGTTTCAACACGATGTCAAGAGGTATTTTTGGGATGATCCTTATCTATTCCGGGAATGTGCCGACGGCATTTATCGACGATGTATTCCAGAGGGTGAGGTACATGCCATCCTTTCTCATTGTCACTCTTCTTCATATGGCGGTCATCATGGTGCCTCAAGGACGTATGCTAAGGTAATGCAGTAGGGTTTTTATTGGCCGACTATTCTCAAGGATGCTACTACTTTTGTCCGTTCTTGTGACGCGTGTCAAAGGACGGGTAATATTTCGCAAAGGCATGAGATGCCTCAAACGGGTATTTTGGAAGTTGACATATTCGATGTTTGGGGTATTGACTACCAAGGGTCATTCCCATCTTCCCATGGTAACCAGTATATTCTAGTAGCCGTAGACTATGTCTCCAAATGGGTGGAAGCCATTGCCACTCCCACTTGCGATGCCAAAACAGTTGTTAAACTGTTTCAGAAGATCATTTTCCCACGATTTGGGGTCCTCGTGCTCTCATTAGCGATGGAGGAAAGCATTTCAATGAGCGCCATCTTAACTCTTTATTGAAGAAATATGGCGTTACACATCGTCGGGGGTTAAGTTATCATCCGCAGACAAGTGGTCAGGTAGAGGTTTCTAATAGGGAGATTAAGTTTATCCTTGAGAAAGTCGTGAGAAAATCCAGGAAGGATTGAAGTCGTAGGCTCGATGACACCTTATGGGCTTACAGAACTGCTTTTAAGACTCCAATCGGTGCTTCTCCGTACCGGTTTGTCTATGGCAAGGCGTGCCATTTACCGGTAGAACTTGAGCATATGGCTATGTGGGCCATAAAAGAGCTTAATATGGATCCCTCACTGGCGGGTGAGAAACGACTTATGCAATTGAACGAGCTCGATGAGTTTCGATTGCATGCCTATGATAGTGCTCGAGTTTACAAGGAGAAGACAAAGAAGTGGCATGACAAGCATATCCTGCAGCGGGAATTTAAAATTGGTGATAAAGTATTATTATTTAACTCCCGTTTGCGTTTGTTTCCAGGTAAACTCAAGTCCGGATGGTCGGGACCATTCACAGTTACCGAGGTGAACAAGTTTGGGTCGGTTACGCTACAAACCGACAAGGGTGAAATTTTCAAAGTCAATGGTCAACGCTTGAAGATCTATTATGATGGAGCATTTATAGGAGTGATAGAGGCCGTCGACCTTTTCACTCTTGATAAATCACCATGACTTTGAGGTAACACGGTTGTGCGGGACCGATATAAACCAGCGCTAACCGGGAGGTAACCCGGCATTTACTTGTACTTCATTTGTAAATTTTATTTCAATTAGCCTACTTATTAATGTTATAGTTTAATTAGATTTAGTTTGGATAGTTAATATAGTTGTGCTTTATTGAGTGCGGTGAGGGAGCGATCTAACAATTTTATTGAGTGCTTGCAGCTAATAAACTTGGAAGTCGTGTTAATAATGAAGAACGAAAAGAAAGAAAGGAGGAAAGAAAAGAAAACGAGGAAAACAAGAAATTACAGGGTTGCTCGATCGAGTTATTCAACCACCCATTCATCCAGCCAACGAGCAGACTCAAAAATCAAGATTTTCTAGGTTGCTCGATCGAGCAGGCTCCCCTTGCTCGATCGAGTCGACCGGTCCGAAGGCTTAAAAACAGGTTTTTCCCCAATTTCTTCTCATTCTTCTTCATTCCTTCGTCATTCTTCTTCTCTCCCTCACCCTTATTCTCTCATAAACCTCATTCAATCCACTTCTAATCATCAATTAATCATCATAATAGCATCAACAATCATCATTCTACCTATTTTAAGTGCAATTTGTGAAGAAACTGGTGTGTTTGCTCTCTTATCTTGCCCAAAACGTGATTTAGGGTTTGCTTCTTATTTCTTCAATTTTTTGTTCTAATTCATTGTTTGTTGCTTCCTTGCTTCATTATTTAGTAATTAATCACTCTTGCATTACTAATTGCTCCGTCTTTCTTGCGTTTTATACTCAAAATTTGATTTTTTTTCAAATTAGGGTTTACTAAATCCGTCTTTTGAGCATATAGTTGTGTTTGTGTGTTTTATTTACTTCAAATAGCCATGTCTAGACAAGTAGGAACTAGCAAGCGCCGTAGAGAACCCCATCTCGTTCGACAACCCGAAATAGAAGTTATTCCTAGTAATCCCACTTACCCTTGGATCGTCTTCAGCACACATGAACAACATGATCGCTTTGCTATGCTTATGGGTCGTCATATGGACCCTACTCGTTGTGTGTGCCCCACCGTTCTCCGTGCCCTCGGTTTTGGTAATGCTATATTTGATATGTTTGACCGAATTGGGTTTGGTGGGTTATATTCCCTCAATGAACTTTCATATCGACCTTTGACACTAGAATTTTTTAGTTCTTATGATTGGGACGAGCTCAATAAACGTGTGTCTTTTAGGTTGTTAAATAGGGATTTTGTGTTGTCATATGCTGAATTGGCTAATCATTTGGGTCTTTCTCTTGGTAATGATGATGCTTTTATTGGTATCCCTTCCGGCTTTCAAGCCGTTGATTATTTTGCTCTTTTTACTGGTCTTCCTGAGCCGCGTGTTAATGCTATGGCGGTCAATGACGTGCAACACCCTTGTTTGAGGTTGTTTTTGCGTTTCTTTAGCCTCCTTTTGTTTGCTAGGAAGGACCTCAGTAAGTTAAATTCTCATGAGATTCTATTACTTGCTTCTTCCCTTAACCCTCAACATGAGAATGATTTTTATTTCCACCCGGCTGGTCTGGTGTGCTATGCTTTCTGGAGAGTTAATTCCCCCACCCAACATTCTTTAGATTGTGGTGCCTTGGTCACTAGATTGGCTAGGCGAATTGCTGGGTTTGGGGGAGACCGTAGATACACACCAATGACCCCAATTCATGCCCCTAGAGTAGACGAGGAGTACTTGCGCCACACACTTTGTTGGATTAATGCGTTAAGAAACGCTAGATTTCAGCGGCGAGTACGGGGGTCCCAGTGGATAGCTCTTCCCGACAGGGATAACCATCTACCTTCTACAGAGCGGTTACCCACCCATGATCCTGAGACTGGACCTACCCCTCCCCCTCGTTCTTATGTGGTTCCACCTGAGCTTGTTTTTGCCTTGACTGAGACCCGTCGTCGGCGGATCGCTCCTTCTACTTCTACTCAGGCCACCACCACCCCGGCTCCGCACTCTGCACCCACCCCAGCTCCGTACCCTTACCCTCCACCTGCTTATACTTATGATCCCGCTTTGGAGAGGGAGATTAGGATTCACCAAGGCATTAACAATGACTTGGTGATGAGGGGACTTTGGGAGAACCTTATGTGGACGGATCTTAATGCTACTGCTGGTTGGACTCCGCCGAGCTACTACCGAGGTCCGGGTGACGAGAGTGGTGTGTTCCACAATTATGGGGTGACTCCTCAGCAGTTTTCCCAGGAGTTTAGTCACGATTTTGGTTGCCTAGGTTGTTCATGGTATACTCCTATCCGACCGGATGCTCCAATTGGTGGTTTTGGTGAGCCATTTCGGGCCTCTTCTTCTGGTGCTGCTCAGAGGGATGATGATGATGATGATGATGGTGATGATGATGAGTAGTAGTGACAGCTGGTCACTACGCCCCCCATTTTGCAGCTGGTTTGGGGGAGTCTATGTCTATACAGCTGGTATTATCTATCCTTGTACTTTCTTTTATTGTATTTTCTTTTGGTTTTCTCCCATTTCCCTTTGTTAGCTGTGTCCTTTAGGTTGCTGCTGTTGGTTGATATGTGATTAATGTGCTGTTAGCGTCACACTGAGGACACTGTGATATTTAGGTTTGGGGGAGAGTCTTTATTTATGTTGTGTGTTTATTTCCGTTGTGTGAAAAAAAAATTGAAAAATTTACAAAATCCAAAAAACATATTTTCATTTTATTAGGTCGAGTCTTGGTGAATTGAATAACAATGATGATAACTTGCATTGTTTCTGCATTTGAATCCCAAATAAGTTGTCCATGTACATTGTTTTGACTTACTATTTTTGAAAACAAAGCTCATAGAACAAGTCTTGACCGTTTTTGACATACCTTATGCTAATTAGATTTGGCAATTTTTGTTGGTAAACCACTTAAAATTCTGAGGTCTATAGAGCTTCCTAGGCCAAGAACATCAATAAACTAGTCTCATTATCTTTAGGCTTGAGTGTGTTACTCCTTGTGGAATATATATGTAACATCAAATTGCATAAGTGTGACATTCGTTTCTTGATACTATACGCGTTCATTTAATAAGTGCATGAGGAAAGGTGGTTCTTTTTGTTCAAATAAGCCTCACATAGCCAAAAAGACTTGATTTTATACCCTTATTATTGAGTTCTTTATATTTAGCCAATTTGAGCCTTTTGTAGCCTGTTTTATAACCTATCTAAAAGCTACATTCCTAGAACTTGCCTACCTTATCGGGACAGTCGCAATTGCATGTTTTTCTTATCTACTTGTCTACTATAGTTGGGTCGGGATTTCTGAAAAAGAATATCAAATGGGTGTAGCAAGTATGTTGGCAATTGTGTCATTTATTCCCTTTGTTGAGAAAAGTTGTGAAGCAAAAGATCTGAAAAGAAAAAGAGAAAAAAATGATGAAGAAAAGAAAAAAATGAAAAAGAAGAAAAGAAAAGAAGAAAAAGAAAAAAAATATGTTGCTTCATTGAATTGTTCAAGGGATAATGAAAGGGATTATACTAGAATCTAATGCATATTTAGAGAGCAATATCGATATCTCTCTTGTGTTGTCAAAGTTAAGATGATTTCTCTAGTCGGGTGTTGGTTTGTGCTAGTCTTGTAGATTTGTTTTGGTAAGTTTCGCTGCGACTACCGGTCTTAGCCCCACATTCCCATACGTGCCTTGACACAATCCACTTCTATACCTTTACCCATTAGCTTACCTTTTTGTCTTGATTCATGTACTTTATAGCGAATGCGTATTAGTTGAGAAATTACTATCACATTAGAATGCATGCATGTTTCATAAGTTGAGTGAGTGTTTCTATTTCTTTCTATCTTCACAAAACTCACCTTTACATAAACTTATGAGTGCTTGAGTGAATCCGCGAGAATCCGATGAATTGAGCCTTGCAAGATTGAAAGGTATTTGGTTTTTGTCTATACTACGGTATCATTTAAAATCTTGGAATATGAGCTGCGTTTTCTACTTTCCCGTGCCTTTGAATTTGTTTTATTGGTACAACTTGGTCATTACTTTGTTATGGATATGGATAGCTTGAGATTTGTATGTGCATTAACATTAGCTTTGAGTTTTTCATTCACCATTTGTATGTTTGTCCTTGTATAGTGTCGAGTGCTTTGCTTAGGGACAAGCAAACACTAATGGAAAAAACCCCTATCGCGTTTGGGGGAGTTTGATGATCATTATTTATATACATGTTTTATACCTCCCTTAGTTACATATAACTCGATTTATTGTCTTTCCTTGCTTATTTCTATGCTATTTTAGCTAGAAAATCGTTTCTGCCGCTTCTGTTATGTTTTAATGCAGATTGGAAGCATTTGGAGCTTTTTGAGTTGTTATGGAGCATAACGGAGTCGGATCGTAGAAGGTTAGGCACGGGAATCGAGAACGAAAGAGAAGAAATGAAGAAAACCAAAGAAACGAGCCAAAATAAAGGATGCTCAATCGAGCGAGGCTGTTTGCTCGATCGAGTCGCACTGTTGTCTTGCTCGATCGAGCAGAAGTCCCTTGCTCGATCGAGCAACCTAGTTTTTCGGCGGCTTTTCATATTTTCCTAAACTTTAACCTAATTAATTAGATTTTTGTATTATAAAAGAAAAGCTCGTCTTTCATAATTAGACAGGCTTTAATATTAGAAAACCTAATTTAGCTTTCTTTGCCTCTGGATTTTATTTATCAAGACGATTGTCTTTAGTTCAACTTGTAATCGGTATTCTTTAATCTTCCTTTGTTATTCAGTTAATTACCTTCTTGTTATTTAATTATTCTTTGTTCATCCTTTCATTGTTGTTAATCATGTTTACTTTATTTAATATTGTTGTTGTTTATATCGTTATGAGTAGCTAAATTCCTTTCTAGGGTTGAAAGGGGATCTAGGATTGTTATAAGGGGTAGATTAATTAATTGAATTGCAATTGCATGGTTATCGTTTGATTATCGTTTTAATTCTAGTTGTTTGATTACTGGTCAGGATTAATTAACTAGTCTCGCGAATTAGGATTAACACCGACCGGGTTAAGACTAAGATAGGCTACGATAATTGAATAGAACTCGTTTAATGATAGCGATCGCATGTTAAATTGTAGATCTAAAGGGCATAATTGAATCGACCGATCTTGTGACCTTAGATAACTTTATTGCATGATAGTTGATTTCATCCTTACCCCTGAACAATAATCATGGTGAACCTGAGACCCTAGACTTTTAATCTTATTGTTTTCAACCTTTTATTATTAGTTGTTATTGTTTATTATTAGTTGTTATTGTTTGCTATTGTTTGCTATTAGTTATTGTTATTGATTGCTATTAGCTTAGAAACCAATCTCAAACCCCGAAATTGTTACTATAGAGACGAACTTAGTTTAACAGATTAGAATACTACCGCCTCCCTGTGGATTCGATACCTTACTTACCGTTGACTATTAGTTAGTAGTGATTTAGGTTTACTTTGATTAAGGAGACGCGACTTTACCCTTATCATCTATCGACCTAAGGTGCGAGAAATTGATTGCGGAGACACAATGGCAAGTTTGTGTCGAGCATACTTATCGTGAAGCTAACAGAGCCGCCGATCTCCTAGCAAATAGAGGGGTACAACCAAGCACGATAGTCATTGATATTCCGCTAAATGAGCTTCGTCTTATTCTTAGAGAATATATTTTTGGGGTAGCTATTCCCTGTGTAATAGTGAATAGTTAATTAGTAGTATTTCTCGGGGCTCCGCCCCTCATTCGTACCAAAAATAAAGCCATATATTTAACTCTTATTAATATTAATGTGATTATATACAATGCAATACTAACCATCTACCAAACATATATCGCGAAAATTAATTTTTCTATACAATACAATTCCAAAAATCGTGAATTTACGCGATGTCTACCCTATTTGTGTTAGCATAAGTCTTTCTTATGATGGGTATATATGTCACACGCTTGTAACAGGTATATCTGACTATCTGTTACAAGCTTATAACATGCCAAGTATCTTCAAAATGGGTCGATAAGACGAATTTAGGAAATCACAAATAGCTTATATTTACTTATGTTGTAATACTCGATGTCACAACTCACAAGCTTGTGATCGATAGAGACCGATACAAGACAGAATTTGCGTTAGGAGTAATTAATCGAAGCGATTCTATGTTATGAAGGTCATCAAAAACCAATAATATAACTTTATAACAATATCGTTGACAGTTCTTTAATACTTTTTGCAGATTCACTAATCAAGTTTCTCTCTCCATTTTTACTCTCTGCGGTTTCTCTTTCTTTTTCCTCCCCGACCTCAGATCTGAATAAATGAGATTTTAATGGCCTTTTTGAGCTAAAGGTATCAACTTTTCAACATTTATATTATGTATTTTATTTTATGATATAGATCTATTCATGCATCATCTTAAATTTGTATCTATTTTAATGGTGATTTTAAGCATCCACACAAATAATCACAGTTGATTGGTGTTTATATGAACATAATCTGCTACCCTTTCATTGATATGTTCTTCCAATCGGTTGCCCACCAATTAATTTTGGGATTTGGAGGAAAAGATTTGGATCTTGATGGGTTTAATAAATAATTGATGTATCAAGCTTAAAACTGTGAATTATCATGGTTAGATTAAAAATTAGGTGCGCATGAGATGTGTGTTATTGTTTCCTTGGTAATTTGTTTGAAACTTTTGTTTGTTGTAGCCAAAATGGCTTTGTAGGCCTTCTAGTAGGATATTCTTGGTGTGTTCTTTGCTCGTAAGGGCGTGCTTGCGTTGGGACTTGGGATAGATTGTTGTGGTTAATGGTAATAATGGAGGTCTAGTGAAGTGGGGGTGGTGGAAGACGAAGGCGTCTTATTAGGGTGTTCAATGTCCTTTTAGAGAAGTGCCCGGAAATTTTGTTAAACTCGTACTTTAAGAAATGAATTTATTTTTACTTTGTTATAGTATCTGGTTTTCTTAATATTTGGGGACTCAACTTGCCATTTATAATAGTGCCTCTCAAACATATTAATATTAGAGGCCGTGGTGAAAGGATGATGAAGGGAGGATGAAGGGTTGGTGGGAGACTACTATACCGTATCCCCTTTATGACGTAATTTTTACCCTCTCGTCATCTCTTTCACCTATCCATCATCCTCATTGTAACAATTCATCCACTTCAAAGTTCTAAGAAGCGATTTTTTTATATCCCATCATTTTTTTTATATCCCATCATTTTTTTTATACTTCATCTTCCATAGTACCATTCCCACGCCCTTCTCCCACAAGCGGTGTAAAGATCAATATGGAGTTTAAAAACCATCTGCTGTAGTCTATTATTTTATTTGTATACAATTGTGGAATGGGGTTTGATTGGTTTTCTAGCAATGCAGCTGGAGTAGGGTCTTAATCTACATTTTGCGGTGATTAATAGAAATATAGAATTCCAACATACTGCTTTATGTCTTGTAGTTAAATGATGATACGGGAGTGACATCGGTGAACAATCTGTGGAAACAAACTCCCAACAAAGTCCTTCCTGCATTGTACTCTTCCCTTGGAGAAGAGAAGGAAGATTCTGTAGCCAGTCATTCTGAGTAAATCACTTGATTGGAAAAATAGTTTTTCTCTTTCTTCTGGTCTTTGTTAAGAAACAAATTTGGGTTGTCATAGTACTGAATGGACGATGGAGTTTATAGACAACATGCCATCGATGGATCTAATGAGGTCAGAGAAGATGACATTAGTTCAGTTAATCATCCCAGTGGAGTCTGCTCATCGGGCCATCTCTTATCTCGGCGAACTTGGCCTTCTCCAGTTCCGAGAGGTATGCATTTACTAGTCAGTTAATATTTTTAGAACACTTTATTAGTCTTTGGTGTTGGCTGTCCGAACTTTAATTTGACATCAATTCTGAGAACGATATTATTTCCTGGGATCTAGATTCTAGACTTCCTTGAAGTTGTTGATAGTTGTTGTCGAGTCAACTAATTTGTGAATCACTCCGTAATATTTTATGTTGATGTTTTCATAAGTGAATTAGTAAATAAGGCATCTCCGAGTTAATGTTATTAATTAATGCATTATCTGGTGGAAAGTAGACGTGGGAAGCCATAATCTATGTAGGGATTTAAAGAGGGGAGATGGAAAGGTTCATAATAAGAACAATGATAGCCGTTGGACAGTGGAAAAAATTTCGATGGCCAAACTACTAACACAAAAGTAATTTTCACTGAAGGTACTAAGGTCGTGTTTAGGGTATGTTCTTTTGTAATGTTGTACTTGCATTGGTGGGGCCAGATAACTCGCCTCAGCCATGATTGAGTTTCTACTTATTTCCCATCTTTTGTGGAGTCAAGGGCTCCTTATTGTTTGACTTTTGATTATAATGGGATAAAGCAAAAGGACGCCTTATAATAAGGCCACGCTTATGTTTCGTAACAGAAGTCTCTCACTATAAGCAAGAGCTTCTTTGATGCATTAGTGTACTCTTTACAACAGGTAAATATGTAATACCAGGGTGTGAACGATAGAATTCTGGGAGTGGCCATCACTGGGAATGTTCACGACAAGTACACTTATATGTTAAAGAGGTCCATATAGGTAGGAAGCAGGAACCTAGAGAAATGAGCAAAAAAGTTAGACAAGTCTAGGCTAGGGAAAATATAATGGCTGCGTAGACCGAAAGTGAAGAAGGTTTGCACAAAAGTACATACATGTGGCAGTCATTTCACAATTGTATTGTAGGTTCCTAGAAGCATACTCATCCATCCCAACGGCTTAAGGGCTCTTCCCGTAATGGTGCAAAAAGCAATGCTCCTTTGGAGCACAAGTTTTTTTATTTCTTTGACTTACTAAAAGTATAAACTTGAATATGTTAGGAATCGTGTTCTTTAATCATGTGATAATCACCTGTATCTCTAATATCAGTATATTGCTTATTGCTATATTCATGACTATCGTAACATAGATACCGGTATCTCCATTTTTTTTAAACTTTTTGAATTGATGTTTTAGTTGTGGCTTTATTTTTCCCCGGTGCAGTTAAATGCTGATAAGAGTCCCTTTCAGAGAACATTTGTGAATCAGGTACGTTGTTTTCACTTTACTTTTATATTATATTGTGAAATACTTCCCATTCATCCTGTTCTTAGGGCATTAGCAATAGAGGTTCATCAAAGTGGTTTGTCCACTATTGTAGAGGTTTGGCAGCAAATCCCTCTATTGTTGGAGTTGGGTATTGAGGTTCATGAATGATAAGGGTTACAACTTACAATATTGTATAGAAGTTTGTGTTTTTGGTTGTGAGTCATAGTGGTCCCCATTTAGTAAAATTTTACGAGGTTTGTCTATCTTTTAGAGGTTTGTCTATTGTTGTATCATGGTTTGTTGTTAAAGGGGTTTGTGAGTTGGGTGGTGTGGCATTAGACAAACCTCATTTGGGGTTTGTCTATTGCTAATGCCCTTAGACATGTAAATAGGTTAGGTTAGAACTGATTCATTGAGTGGATGAAGAAGGCTCAGTAATACCCGCTGGCAAATAGAATTCAAACCCTTCTGCCTTCCCAGAGTTATATGAGAAACCTTGACACCTGCAGAATAGTAGTAATGGAAAATTCCAACCCAGTGACCTAGAAAAGCTGACTCAGCCAGATGGTGAGTCTTGTGTAGTGTAAGGCAACGTAAATAATGGTCGCTGTATGTTGTATAGGACACAAATTGCTCAAGTTTTCAAGTCACAGTAAAGTGACGCGTAAGAAGCACGTGTACTGATTAATTGGATTATTCTCTTTCATAACCCCTGAAGCAGTTAGAAAAGTGTTAATGAAAAACAAGTCTAAGAAGACACAAGGGGAGTGGGATGTCGTTCTAAAAATTCCAACTAAACTTGCCTTCTGGACTAAGATTTAGTTGGTATTGGAATGTAGATTGTAGTTTTATAATCCTTTTTTGTTTAGTTAAATGTGCCTTTATTTTGAGCTTGTTTTTCTTGGTAAATGGAGCAAAAGATGCATGTATGCTATGCCCTTTTCACACAGGTTTTTATCCTGTTAACACAGACAGAGAAAATAAGTCATAGTTGCACTGCTACGCTATTTTCAGGTGAAACGATGTGCAGAGATGTCTAGAAAATTGAGGTTTGTCAAAGACCAAATAAGTAAAGCTGGGGTGGCGATTCCTCCTAATCCTGGGATGCAACCAGATATAGAGTTGGAAGAGTTAGAGGTAATTTGTGCGACTTATTCGTGATACACAGCTTTATTTCGATTGATCTCCCTAGTTCTAGCTTACCTTTCCTCACATCAACTAATCAGCTTGAAGCTCTAAGAAGATAACAAGATGAAAAAATGTTTCATCTAAGTCCTTGTTGATTTGCAATCATCTTATTTCTGCGTTCATTTTCTAGGTTCGACTGGCTGAGCATGAACATGAGCTAATGGAAATGAACTCGAACAGTGAGAGACTATTGCAGACGTATAATGAGCTTTTGGAGTTTAAGATGGTTTTGCAGAAGGTATTGATACACCAACCTTGTTTCTTTGATACTTTGGATTCGTTGTGTGACGTCATATCATTGTTTTTAGAAAGACAATCGTACTTATTTTAAAACTGCATGATTAAATTTTTCATTCTACACGTCAAGAGTTCAATCATCGCTGTTTGAAGCTTTTTTTTAGTTGGAGTCAAGTTCTCATGTTTACTGTTATTACTTGACTTTTTTGTTAAAGATACAATTACTCATGATAGCTAGAGATCATAATCCTATAGCTCTACTTTTGTATTCCGTGTTGTATATTTTTTTTTGTTAGAACATTTGTACGACATGGTTTTCTGTTCATATCTAATTCGTGTCCAGTATGCGCTAATTCTGCGTGCAAGTGATTATTTTTCTCATTTCACCGTCTCCGTATAACATTGATCAAACAGGCTGGTGCCTTCCTTATCCCTGGCAAGAGTTCTGCAGTTGCAGAAGATACCGAACTAGATGAGAATATTCACTCCAATGACGAATATGTTGATACATCATCTTTATTGGAACAGGTGATTTTAATTGTCTGAGCAATTTTTTTTTAAATTTTTTTTTATGTCATTGGAGTTCATGGGAAGAACGATATAAAGATGAGGGGAGTCTACGGCCTATCGTTGATCCCTTTGGTATTGTCTGAGTAACCTTAAAGTTGTCTTTATGAAGCTACAGGTCATGCCTTCTGAATGATTTCCATTTTGCAGGAAATACGTGGAACACCCGTACAGTCTGGTGTCCGGTGTATTTGTGGTATTATTTGTAAATCTAAAGTTCTAAGATTTGAAAGAATGCTGTTTCGTGCCACGAGGGGGAACTTGCTCTTCAACCAGTCACCAGCTGATGTGTATATTGAAGATCCTACATCATCTGAAATGGTTTGTTGATAGATTTAGGCATTTAGCTTCTTTATGTACTTTTGTTAATCTGTTTCCTTTGGCTGTCTCCCTCTTGCTGTTGATTTTAGCTTTTCAAATGCATGGTTGTTGGTGCTTTTCTTTATCTATGCTATAATCTGTGAAATGTGGGACTTATGACAACAATTGTGTGCTAGTTCAATTTATTTGGTGTTGGGTTGGCCACCTATAAATTGCTTGGTCTTTCCTTCATTGAAATCCACTCAGGGCGTCAAGAACTTCAGTTTAGATGGTGGATTAATCTTGAACAGAATGCCTATTGAATCCTCGAAGCCCCCCTCTGAAAAAAAAAGTTGGGTGCTAACATGTCTTTATGTTTTTTCCTTTAGACCGCAGAGTACTCCTCCCAATAGGCATTCATTTATATTCACTACATTTTTTGAGTATTTGAATGAATTCTCTACATTTTCATGTGAAAACCCTTCCTTTAAGTATGTGGTTCCACTATCCATCCATTTGCTACAAGTCCCACTTGTCTTTTTTTCAAAGGTCGTGTCATTTGGCAATGTAGCGAATCTAAATGAATGAAGTACTAATCAATTTGCATGTGGTGGAACTTCTCTTGCAGGTTGAGAAGACAGTTTTTGTTGTATTTTTCTCTGGAGAGCAGGCAAGAACGAAAATTTTGAAAATCTGTGAAGCATTTGGTGCTAACTGCTATCCTGTTCCTGAGGAGATAACCAAACAAAGGCAGATTACCAAAGAAGTCAGTCTTTTGTGCATGTTTCCTTTTCATATTTGCCTCTTCGTTGCTTTGCTTCTTATCCTTGTGGATTTTGGTACACAAATTTTTTTGCTTCTGATTTTTCCGTTCTCTAGCATAGCAGTCCTTTTTGTGCACAAATGTAAACTTTACTTACATATTGTTGATGAACTGTACTTGGTAGCAGAGAGAGACAATCCTATGGAAAATATACAAACAAATGAAAACCCATGGCTGTGTGAGGCCTTAACGATAAAAGTGTTAATCCCCTGGGTTGAATGCTGTGCTAAAGGGGTAGCTGAATGAACAATTTATATCGTTGCCTGCCAGTCAGGGCCTCAGGGCTAGGGGAAACCCATCAGTTTTTTGCTGTCAAAAATCAAAATGCCCAATAATAATTTTCAGGAATCATGTAGGTCTTGAGAATAAACCAGAACATGATATTTCACATCTATAAAGGTTTGCAATATACAAGCATAGTTGAAGATGAAATTTTTATATACCATTGCTGATAATGTGGTGTGGTGAACGAGTGGTTCATGGGTGGGTCTGGGGTTGGTGAGGAAGTAGGAAAGCGGAGCGAAAATAGGAAAATGGAGGGAGTATAATCTTTTTACATATAAAGATGAAGAAGTGTCCCATGATGCACCTTTTAAATTAAGAAAAGCTCGTCATTGACTGCCACCACTAATGAATACTTCGGCTGCGCCCCGAGAGAGGGGGGGGGGGGGGGGGGTTTACAATATTTATGTTCTGCACATGAGCCTGAGTGTGGTAGCCAATAACAACGGTACAGCAGCTCTCTAGGGAAGTCCTCCCCACCCACAAACCCAAACCTACCTCACTCCCCCTTTCACTTTTTTAAATGTAAAGGAGCGTTGCCAGAGGGTGGCAATCTGGCATTGTCAATTCATAGCTAAAAAGCAATTTTTGGTCCATGGGTAAAAAATATGATTCACGCTGATGTGACTTTAGAATATGCATATTTATAAGGATCATTTAGGGTGGCACTGACCCTCTGTTTACATCTCTTCAAGGAGATGTTTAAGCCTGTTTAATAGGAGTAAGGCTTTCAGGGAGCAAACTTTCCGTGTAGTGTTAAACTGTTGATGGGGTAACTTGTAAGGCTGTTCACATGTTGACCTCTACTAAGGCTGCCAGTGATGGAGTACGTTTTTTTGTCCTGCTTCCTGAGACATTTGATATGTCAAGTAAATGGGGTCCTTTTAATAATGCTACTGTTCTTTTATGACATATATTGTCGTCTCTCGTAAGTTTTCCTTCATTCTCCTTGAGCAAATCATCTTACTGAAAAACTTTAAGCTGGATAGTCCTGTGAAGGTGGAGATTATTTATTGCCAGTAATTTTTCTTTTAGAAGATTCTGTTCCAATGTGGTTACTTTACCCAACACTTGTAGCATGCTCCCTGAACATGTCTTACCAACCTATCTTTAATTACAGAAGCAAGACCTCAAAAGTGATAATAATGGCTTTTATGGCTGCAGGTTTCATCACGGTTAGCTGATTTGGAAGCCACTTTAGATGCTGGTATGCGTCACCGCAACAAAGCCCTCTCTGATATGGGCTTCCACCTAACTAGGTGGATGAATTTGGTAATGCATATAGACACGTTTTGAACGAATTGCATGTGCTAAAATTCATTTATCTCAATGCTTCAAAAGCCTTATTTGAATTAACATTCAGTATATCTGGTCTTGCTTTGTTTGTATTGTTATATATCTTGCTGCAATTAGAATCTTCTTTTACATTGAAGTGAAACCTAAAAAATTACTAGCTCTGAATACATCTATAATATTTTGAGACACCTGATAATTTCAGCTATCCGATCTCTAAATTTAGTGTTAAACTTACATAGGTAAGAAGGGAAAAGGCTGTATATGATACCTTGAACATGCTGAACTTTGACGTCACAAAGAAATGCCTTGTTGGGGAAGGTTGGTGTCCATTATCCGCAAAAACTCAGGTAATGGCGTCCTCTATGTCTCTAACTTCTGATTCATAGTCTGGAAATGTTTGTCATCTTGAACTTAAAGCGGCTCTGATCTCCTGATAAAGAATTATTATGTCTGATTTTACAGATTCAGGAAGCTCTACAGCGTGCAACATTTCACAGTAATTCACAAGTTGGTATAATATTTCATGCAATGGATGCTGTGGAATCACCACCTACATATTTCAAAACCAATCGTTTCACAAATGCATTCCAAGAAATTGTTGATGCATATGGGTGAGTGCATATTAGTTCTTTATCTAAAATGAACCCGATTAAGCATAACAATAAAAGTCGCAGGAGTTTGGTGTTGAATCCTTTTACTTCTCACATTACCACCTGGGAAAGGGGGCCTGGGAGGGAGGAAGAAAAATGGGAGACATGGAGGACTTTAAGGTTTTTGTATTCACAAGTATTTTCTTGTGATTCTTGTATGTTGAAAGTGAGCTGGTAAGATGCTAATTGCGTGGGATTGTACAATTTAAGGGTTGGAGGCGTTATTTGATACTCCGTATAGACACACAATGTAGGTTTTTGTGGGTTCTCTTATGTCGGTTTCTTGCGAATTTCTATAGTTTATTTAGAATTGCATCATTCTTTAGAGTTGACTTCGGGCTCGGTAATGCTCTAAGCTTTGCTACGGGTAGAAGTCGATGGAGCAATCAAGGGGCTGATGATATCCTTGCTTCAAAGAAGTCCGAATTTATTGTAATGTTCAGACAAATAGGACTCCTTGCCCTCTTAATATAATACTCCCCGCGTCCCGATTAGTAGTTACCTATTGCTTTTGGCACAAAGACCAAGGGAAGACAAGCGAGTGATTTTGGACCACACAAAACACACTAACTCCATTTGCACATGGAAGAAGGCTTACAAAAACTTACCAAAAATGGAAATAGATAAGTATTGAATAATTCAATAGTACACCCCAAACAGGAAATAAATAACCTGTCCGTGGTACGGAGGGAGTATGATATTTACGTAGTTACATTTGTTATAAAATATCTTTCTTAAAAAAATAATTTCAACCGATAATAATAATAATAATAATAATACATAAAAGTGGATTAAATCATTAAATGATGGTCAAAGTGTGGTCTAGGTCGGAGATTGTATAAAGTAGTAAATGGGAGGAATAAAAGTAAAAGAGGGAGTATTATTTTGCCTACAAAGTGGATTATCTCGTTAGTTGCTCATCATTTGATTAATATCTTGTGATACCTGTAGATCGCAAATAATGGTTCCATTCTTTTTTCGCTTTAGTTAATGCTCTAAATCAACATGTTTCACAGTATTGCTAGTTATCAAGAAGCCAATCCTGCCGTTTATACCGTGGTCACTTTTCCATTCTTGTTCGCCGTCATGTTCGGGGATTGGGGCCATGGAATATGCCTACTATTTTTAGCATTATTCCTCATTGCTCGAGAAAGCAAGTATAGTTCTCAGGTATTAGCAGAAATCTTTTGGCATTTATCTGGCTCAATTTTGTTTCTTTGTTACTCCCTCCATGTTTGTTTAAGAGTTATATATTGTTTGGACACCATTATCTTTTCCCCAATGTAAACATGCTGCTTTTGATATCATAATATCTTCCTGTCTTTGCTAGACTTCATACATAAAAAAGATTGGGAAATGACCATAATTCACATGTTGTATGAGTTTATGACTTGGCTAGATTTCTCATTATGGGTCATACAAAAACATTCTGTGCTATAATAAAGAGGTAAGACTCTTAGCATTCAACCCTCCTCACCTCGCTATAAGCAATGCCTTTGAGCCATTGAGACGTTGTGTTAATGTTTTTCTTGATGTTCTTATTTATTTTCTAGAAAGACCCCACCCTCCATACCCTACTTTAGAACATGTACGATAAGAAAAATGGAGAGCTTCTCTTTCACCCTCCATTTCACTCTCTCGCATAAAAATGCAAAACTATTTCACTCTCACTATAAGAAAGCTCATCTATGTGCTCTCCATCTCAAATATTGGTCCCACCTTTGGTATATTTACATACGGAGTATAATATAATTGAAAAATCAAATTTCTCCTCTTGTACTTTCACTTAGTTTGACCGATTTTAAATAGCCAGCTAGCTCTTGTTTGCTCTTCCCCAAGAGCTCCCCGCCAATTTTTTGGCTACAGAGAAGCCAGAGAACATAGAAAGTAAAAGAGAATACCTTATTGTGAGGCAAGAACACTAAATTTTGCTCTCCACTATTGGGTACCACCTTGGAAAGCACTTAGAGTCTTGGATAATACCTTAAGTTTCCTTTGGATTGTGCCAGTCTAAGCGAGATGTTAGAAACTGGGCATAGGTACCACATTTTCCCATTTTATCTGATCTGCGGATTTTTAGACTAAATCACAGCTTTGTGGATGTATTCAATCATTTTGTCCAAACTCTAGAGTCTATTTTAAGGCTAATTATGTCGTAGTCTGGGGTATCTCATTATATTTATTGTAGAAGGCTTTTTATGTACCATTCTTCAAAAGGCATTAGGGATGCTTCTGCATTACAAAATGGCTTTAAAAGTGCATCCTTTTTTCCTTCCCTTTTATATTTTAGTTTTTAATTTTATTTCCTTACTCCCATGTTTCTTGTTTACATCTTGGTGTCATACTTCAGAATTGCGGAGTTCATTTTTTTTTTTATACATTTTTCTAACCAGCAACTTCTTTTTCAGAAACTGGGAAGTTTCATGGAAATGCTATTTGGTGGCCGCTATGTGGTTCTACTAATGTCACTTTTCTCAATTTATTGCGGGCTTCTCTACAATGAGTTCTTCTCTGTCCCATTTCATATATTTGGTCCGTCGGCGTACAAATGTAGTGATGCAACATGCAGGTGTGTAATCTTTACATTAAATGCTTATATTAGGTAATTAAGAAAATTACGAATGACGTTCTTATAGCAACGTGAGTATACTTTTCAGTATTGGAAAGATTATGATGTAATCCAATCTCAGATCCAATTTGTACATATTTGGCTTACAAGAATTTCCGATTATAGTATGACACAATTAAATGGCTTACCATAGAGCTCAGTTGTTCCGTTCTTGTTTTCTTAACATACATATATTTTGTCAGTGACTCGCAGACAGCTGGGCTAGTTAAATTTCGGGATCCGTACCCATTTGGTGTAGATCCCAGTTGGCGTGGAAGTCGTACAGAGCTGCCATTTCTCAACTCTCTGAAGATGAAGATGTCAATAGTGTTGGGCGTCGCACATATGAACTTGGGAATCATTTTAAGTTACTTTAATGGGCGGTTCTTTAACAACTCACTGGATATAAGGTGCCATTTTAAGTTACATGGCAATCATTTTCTGCTCTTTAGCTTTCTGCATGATTGAGTGGAACTAGAAACTAAGAGAATTATATTTTGTTCCTGCAATTAGGTACCAGTTTGTACCTCAGATGATTTTCCTCAACAGCCTATTTGGCTATCTTTCACTCCTTATTATCATCAAGTGGTGCTCTGGATCTCGAGCAGATTTGTATCATGTTATGATTTATATGTTTTTGAGTCCCTTTGACGAGCTTGGAGAAAACCAGCTATTCTGGGGGCAGAGACCATTGCAGGCAATTCTCTTGACCGACTAGTCTAGATTTGTTACATCGTATGTGCTTACATTCCATTTTATATTAATATTTGTATCTTTCAGATAATGCTTTTGGTACTAGCTCTCGTTGCAGTTCCTTGGATGCTCTTCCCAAAGCCATTTATTTTGAAGAAGCTTCATTCCGAGGTACAGTAAATAGACTTTTATCTGATAGAGTCATTTTTGTACCCTTAGTTATAGAGTATATTGATTGACACCAAGGAAGTGAATCTTTTATAAAATAGAGAGAAAGAGATAATTGCCAGTGAGAGTAGAGCACTTGACAAGAACTACGACCAGACTATAAACTCAAAGGAAGTCAATTTTTTTATAAAAGGAGAGAAAAAGATAATTGCCAGTGAGAGTGGAGCACTTGACTACAACTACATCTAAACTACTCAAAAAATGAAATTGAAGTACACCACCAAATGTTACTAAAATTATGCCGATTCCTTTCTTTCTAAGTACACCACCAAATACGCAAGGGAACCCTCTTCCAAACTTTGGTAATCCAATCCTTTTTCATTTTCCTCTTCCAAGCGAAAAAGGAATGTCCTTAGCCTTTCGATTTCCTAGGTTGGACCCAGTACTGGCCGAAAAGATATACGGATAAGTGCCACATTGATATCAGCCAATAGCAAAACACCAAAAGATGATCGATGGATTTTTCACCTTCACAACAAGGAGAACACTGGCTAGCCAAATTGAAACTTCCACCCTTACGCATGCCTTTTGTTGGCATTTTTTCTTTTGCTGCAGGCCAAAAAAAGAAACGAGCTTTTGGTGGAGCTGTCATTTTCTTACCTTATACTTACTTTCTTTGTTTTTGCCTTCCGTTCGACACGATAAATGACTTGAGGTTTCTATGTGCCATTTTTATCTGAATATCTGGCATATTGACATAAATTGCTAGGTCGGTTTGACTTGTGAGTTTTAGTTTCTAAGCTATATGTGACTTCAGTTTTGGATTCAAGTTTGCCAGCAGAGTTCATGGCGTGTCTGCTGCTGCAATTCCTGTTTCCCAAGGTGTACATGTTTTATTCAGATGATAATTTGTTATGAACATTAGCTAATCTTGTATTTCAAGCTTCTGTAATTGAACTTTTATATAGGCTAGTCTTTTCTTTCAAGCTCTTATAGGGAGTGAAAGCCACTTATTTTTCTGGAAAGAACATTAATTATAAGCTCAAAGTTACATTTCTTGCTGAAAGTGATTCGTTTTTTCTCGCTTGTGGCCTCAGTGGCCGCTGACCTCGTCTTACTGCAAGTCTGCAATTGCCTGAGTGGTCATCTGTTGTGTCAAATTTTTCCTTGTTTGATGTTCTTGCATCATCCTTTCTCTGGCCAGAGATTCCAAGGTCGTACATATGGGATGCTTCGTAACTCTGAAATGGATCTTGATTCGGAACCCGGCTCTGCACGTCAACATCAAGAGGATTTCAATTTCAGTGAGATATTTGTGCATCAGTTAATTCACTCCATTGAGTTTGTTCTGGGTGCGGTTTCAAACACTGCTTCATATCTACGGCTTTGGGCTTTAAGGTATATATGCTTTTTTGACAAACTGTTTCCCTTCATTGCCGTCAATTTCTCTGAATCATACTCTTTAGTATTTATCCTTGATATTCTCCTGTTATGACAGCTTGGCTCACTCAGAACTCTCAACTGTTTTCTATGAAAAGCTCCTGATTTTAGCCTGGGGGTAAGCTCTATAAACCAATCAATGCAAGAATTTTAGGTTTTGCAAAGTTTGACCTGATATGAGACTTTCAATAAGTGTTTTTTGTCACACACTATTGTTTTAGTCTTTTCTCTGATTCTGGCGGTCGGTACCACCTAACACCACTACCGTCATGCCACCAACACCATCGCCATCGCCATCGGAGTACTCACCACCACAATCAGATAAAAGACCAGACCACCACTATTTTGTGCGCAATCCACCTGAGAACACACACATGGTCATTTTCTAGAATTCCTTATATAACCTCGTAGATCTAAGTTTTTATGTCGGTTATGGGGTTTCGAATGGAGAAGGGGCGGTACGATGGGTAAATTTGGCTGGAGCACCGGTGTCGATGGGCCGCGGGTGTCGCTGGCGCAGCGTGAGTGGTACCCATGGTGGTAGGTGATGGTGGTTGGAGGAAGTGGAGGTAGACGTGGAGGGTGATGATTACGGGAAGCAGAGGCAGAGGCGGTGTCTTAAGGAGATAAGTGGGTGTCTTAATATCTTAATATGTACGGAGTATAGCTTAGGGAGTTAAGGAGGTTTTTAGTCTTATAATTTTTGCCAAATATGGAACATTCTCAAATGGGAGGAACAAAAAGATGTGGACCAAAATGGAATACTGGAGATTTACCACTGTACCGAAATCCTTTTTAACTATCTTAGTTAATGTTCTCGAAGTGACCCAACTCCTTCCAGTCCAAATGACCAATTTTTCGGCTCTACCAGCAAGGCCATTCCTAATTTAAACCATGTTGCTCTAGCATATGATATGCAATAATGGCTACAACTGTTATGTGCAGGTATGACAATCTTCTGATCCGATTGGTCGGCCTGACGTTCTTTATCTTTGCAACCGCGTTTATACTACTTTCTATGGAGAGTCTTAGCGCGTTTTTGCATGCTTTGAGGCTGCACTGGGTAGAATTTCAAAACAAGTTTTACCACGGCGAAGGCTACAAATTCAGACCTTTCTCCTTTGCACTATTAACCGAAGAAGATGATTAGACATATATTTTTTTTCCCTTTTTTTTCTGTAAATTTTAATTCTTTCAGAGATCAGTATAGAAGAGAAAAAAAACTCCCAATTTCCAAGCGAAGAAGCCGGAGTTAACAGCACCAAGTTTTGGCTGGCAGAGGATAGCGTGTTTTGGACGGCATTTTGCTGCATAGTATTTCACGGGGAAATCTTACTTTATACTTCGTTAGTGTTGATATATCCAGGAATCTTCATCTTCTTTAACATCTCAGAGACCCAAAAATATTGTAAAAGGTTTGGGGGTTTTCTCCAAGAAAAATCTGAATACCATCATGTAGTCTCACTATCTGCCTTTTGTATGGATTTACATCAATAATTTATACTAGCTTTTTGAATGAAGGGTTATTTGTGATGCTTGAGATTTTTTTAGCTGAGTAATTATTAGAAAGAGAGCAATTCATGCCACAAATTTTACAGGGGTCCTCGGTTAGTTTATTGGTGGTGATTTCGCACTACGATTTTTACCTCATTTCCCCTCGTTTGTTCTCACTTCCCCAATCTTCTCTCCCTTCGCCATAATACCATTTCCCTCCACCATGGTCCCCCATTTGCCACCACCATCGGTCTTGAGGCAACCTCTAATTCTCCTTTTCTTTTTTACTCGATTTGCAACAAAACAACCATCACCAGCTAATAATGATGCAAATTACATATGAAGGCAAGTAGAAATTGTTTTTTATTTTTTTATTTTTTTGACGGTAGTAAAATAACTACGATCACAAGACCAGCGCACTTTTAGCTAGCTTGTGAGCTATGCTATTTAAAGTAAGTGGTAGAAAGCTGAAACAAATATAATGAAATGAATGAAGTAATGATTCCACATCCATAATGATGCCAGAATTCTTGTGACTGCATAGCTCCACACCTACAATTTGATAGAGAACTTGAAGGCAGTCAGACGAGACATGGAGATGATTTATTCTTGTTGAGATTGCCCATCTAATCAGTTCCCGGATGCCTAAAGCTTCTGATTGAGATGCCGATTCTGCGACAATCCTTTCCGCATGACAAAACACCTGATTACCAGCTGGGCTATAGACCACCCAGCCAATAGATGCATGAGTGCCCGACAGCCAGCTGGCATCAACTTTCACCCAAAAAGTATTGCGATAGCTATCATTACCAATAAGATAGACGGGTTAAAAGTTTTTAATTTGATCCCTAAGAGAAGCAGTAGACTCTCTAGAATTGTCAGAATACAATTCTTCCCTCTTCCTTTGAATTTCCCAAACCCTTCTAGGAGACGCCTGTTCCTTTCCTTGTAATATGGAGAAATGTTCTACCGAGAAAGCATTTTTATCAAAGACTATTTTATTACGAACATTCCAAATTCCCCAAAGAATTGAAATGAAGGTAATAGTTGTCGAGTATTTGTTGCCAAGCGTAGATAAGTAATTGCACCAATTTATAATCCAATATGCCATGATGAGATAATGAGTGTTGACCGTCGATATCCCTAGTGAGGAGCCAGCCCATAGCCTTTTGACCACTTCACAATCTCGAAAGAGATGATTAATAGTTTATGATGTTTCTGCGTAGTTACAAATTGGGCAAGTTATGTCAATTATAATTTGTCGCTTTTCAAATTCTACCCGAACAGGAATAGTATCAGTGATGATTTCCCATATGAAAAGTTTCCAGGTTTGGGGAACATGAAGTTGCCATAGCTTCTTCCTACAAAATATTTTGCTGTTGTACCTGATCCTTTTACCATCTTTTTCAGAGCCGTATTTGTCTAAATATATATTTAGAGCCTTAGCATATCCACTCTTAACTGAATAAATGCATGAGTTTGAAAGTGTCCAGAAAGTTGAATCCTCATAGACCGATGGACATATAGATATAGCCAAGATTTTTTCCGCCCAACCTGCTTCAAAAAGCTCAAAAATATAATCACTATTCCACTTGAGAGAAGGTAAAATGAGATCTTTGATTTTGACTTCGCTCAATGAAGGTGGTGGTTGAAAGCCAAAGCTTGTTATGGTTGATGGGGCATGTCCATCAATCCATTTTGATGTCCAGACATTTAGTTCAGATTTAGACCAAACTTCCAACCTAAATTAGGAACAATAAGATTTCGACCATGAATAATACATCTACCTCCCCAAGAGATACGCGTGCCTTTCTTGATAGATGTGATATCTAAAGGGACATCCCATTTTATGACTTTGTCATAAAAAATCAAACTAATAAGGGATTCCTTTTCCTTAATAATACGCCAAGCAACTTTTCCTAGTAGCGCTTGATTAACACATTGGATATTCCTTATTCCCAGTCCTCCCTCAGATTTCGGAATACTTATGAAGTTTTTACTACACAATTGAATAGTCTTATTTGATTTACAGCGTGCCCACCAAAAATGTAACAATAACGAGTTAGTCTTATTTGCCACACTTACCGGTATTTTGAATACCGATAGAACGAAATTAGAGAGGGTGGACAAAACAGAATTGATCAAAGTAAGTCTTCCCGCCGATGATAAAAAAAAACCCCGTTCCATGAGGAGATACGCTTCTTGACCTTGTCAATTAAAAAACTGAGAAGTTCCATTTTTGAGCGCCCAAGATCTGTTTCAATGCCCAGGTATTTCCCTATACCGTTATTCTGATTTATTTTTAGAGTCGAGATTCTGGCTTTAGCTGACTTCATTGTTGTGCTTGGACTGAAAATTAATCCTGATTTGTTAGCATTTATAGCTTGTCCAGAGGCTAAGCAGAAGCTTCGTAGGATTTTATTAAAGGTAACGATTGCATTATCCTTATCTTTTAAGAAGAAAAAGGAATCATCAGCAAAGAACAGGTGAGAAATTTGCGGCTTTCTCCAACCAAGTGAAATACCTTGAAGGGCCCCTTCTCTTTCAGTAGCACATAAATTCTGCGAGAGAATTTCCATGCACATGATAAAAAAAGGAGGAGTGGATCACCTTGCCTTAAACCAGAATTTGGCTTGAATTGCGCCATAGGCGAGCCATTTAGAAGAACCTCATACGAGACTGTAGACACACAATTCATTATCAGTTTGATGAACCTGGGAGGGAATCTGAAATGCTTAAGATTTGCTTCAAGGAAATCCCATTTTATGCTATCAAAGGCTTTACTCATATCGGCTTTGAAAGCAAAATATCCATATTTGCCAGATTTCTGATTATTGATATATTCAATTAGTTCATGAGCAATAAGAATATTGTCACTTATCTGCCTACCCTTGACAAAAGCGTTTTGGAAAGGCCCGATTAGATACTTCATAATCCTTGTCAGCCTATTTGTAATGCATTTTGTCACGATCCTCATAATGACGTTGCATAGACTTAATTATAGGTGTCTATAATCTTCAACTTTTTGAGGAGATTTACACTTTGGGACAAGAGTGATGAAGGTTCTGTTAAGTTCAGATAATACATTACCACTGTTTAAAATAGCCAATACTGCTGAGGTAACATCATTTTTGATAATAGACCAGCATTTCTGATAGAACATTGCTGGGAACCCATATGGACTCGGAGATTTAAGAGCTCCAAGTTGAAAAATTTCTCTCCTAACATCCTTCTTAGAAAAGAGCTTGTTAAGATAATCAATCTCATCTTCCTTAACTTTACAGTAAACATTTCTAAAAACAGCCGAGTTCTCCGAAAGAATAGAATTTCTTTCAGAATCATTAGAAGCCGGATTAAAAATGTCAAAGAAGTGCGCTTGGAATAATTCCCCGATGATTTTTTGATCGAATGTCGAGATACCATTTATATCTCTAATGCCACTTATAAAATTTCTCATGGCTCAACCTTTAACCCAGTAGAAGAAATATTTAGTACAAGTATCCCTATCGATATTTCACTTAATTTTTGCACGTTGTTTCCAATAAAGAGAAGTAGCCTTTGCGAACTCAGTGACTTCTCTATTGACCTCCTCATGGTGTGGTTCATTGCCTGAAGATATAGATGCTTCCATTGCATCTTCTAATCTCAAATCAAAAGCTTCCCATTTTGCTTTCCAAGCTTCCTTTTTATCCAATGTCCATTTATTTATGATACCCCGAGTGAAAGAGAGTTTCCTTACCAAGCGGAATTGTGGTGATCCTATTATATAAGTATTCCAATTATCCGTAATAATAGACAAGCAATCTTCATTTTCTAAAGACCATGATTCAATCTTATAAGGTCTTTTCCTTTGTAATTTTAAGAGGTTGAGATCCAACTCACTAGGAGCATGGTCAGCTATTTGTATCGGATAATGCTTTATTCATGTATTAGGGAATATATGAAACCAATCCTTTGATCCGTAAGCTTTATCAATTCTTTCATACACCCGAGCAACTCCCTTTCTATTGTTACACCATGTAAAACGAGGCCCTTTAAATAAAATATCAATTAGTTCATTATCAATTTTCCATTTACTAAAAGAAATTGCACCATTTATGTTCCCATTTTTCTTACTTAATTTGTCTTGGCAATACTCAACTTAATTGAAGTCACCTAAGATAATATATGGATAGTTAAACGAGGAAATCCAGGAACCCAACTCACTAAAAATAGTCATTCTTACTGAAGAGCTTGGTTCACCATAGAACAAAACAAGATACCAAGGGGAATTAGTACTTTAATTTAGCAAAAGAATAATGAAGTTATTACACTTTGTTACACAATTCACCATCAAATTCATTTTCCAGCCCACCCGGAGACCCTCGCACGATCCAACAACATCAACTCCAAAACATTTCCCAAACCAGATGATCTAAAAATAGGACTAACATTATCCACCTTACACTTAGTTTCTAATAAAAACAGGAAATCATAATATTTAACAGCAAGTATCGCTTTTAACTTTGGAATTATAGGAGAACTCGAGTTATTAAGACCCCTACAATTCCATGAGAGACCAATTATGGAGCCATAGGAGGTTGAGATGGGTCAACCTCCGAAACACCCTGAGACATAGCAGTAGTTGGGCCTGGTTCTTCCTTCTCATCTAAGTCATCATCCAGACCAATAGCATCTTCATCCTCTAATACAAAAACCATATCCCTTGACAGTAACAGAATCACTCACAGTACCCATGCCACCTGAAGAGGGGTGGCCACTCAGACCACAATTATTTTTTCTCAGCAACTGAGATAGGAAAACCATATCCCTTGATAGCAGCAATATCACTCCCAGAACGCGTGCCTTCAGGGAGAGAGTATTCAGAGTAGCAGGGCCTCTTAGCAAGTTGGGTGAGATATGATTTGGCATGGCCCACTGAAAGAATAACATCATCATGTAGAGCAGTCTCACCATTCTGTGAGCAACACTTCCTTTTCTTGATTATAGAGGATATACCAACGCCAATTATCTCAGACAGATCACCATTGGATGTATTAGGCATATGAACATCACCAGTTAACTTTGCCCTAACATGATTTGTAATAGAATTAAGGAGGGCACAATCCGGAAATGTAACCATAGGATTAGAAGTAGTAATATTGTTATTATTGTTATCAAAGTTATCTTGAAGGATTCCAGGTCCCAGATTGAGATCAATAGTATAGTTTATTCTTGAGATTTCAGCATCATCAGCTCCATTATCCATCAAGATATCAGTTTTACCTAGCTCAAAATATGAGCTGATCAGAGGCCACTCTGGAGTAAAGTAATTTGAACTGGAAGAGTCCTCAATATTAATGAAGTTAGTACCATCATTTGCATTTTCAAAGTCTAAATCTGCCTGAGCTTTTTCTGCAGTAGGACCTTCTTCAGAAGCTGTAGGATTGAGAAAAGAACGAGGCTAAAGATTCACAGGTGGGCTATGCTGAACTGGGGGATCAAAAGTTTGATTATATCCAAGATTATCATCGTCCATTATCCTAGCCCAGTCAAAATCCCTCTCTGTGCGATTTAGGATAGTTTCCTGAATATGAAGATCCCTGTCATACCTGTAGACTAGGCCATTGTGATTCACATAATTCACATAAGGATCACTTTTAATCAAGTTTAGTAGGATCTTCATATGGAACATTAGCCTCGTTTTAATCAAGTTAAACAGTGCTTATGTGAATTATGACTCATCTGACTATGAAGATCCCTGTCATCCCTGTCATACCAGTCAAAATCCCATCTCACTTGACATGTTGCCAATTGTAGTCATAGCAGGATTTGGAGTATTGGCATGATTAGGAACATTAGCCTCCACATTCGATCATGGGAACAAGAGCTGGTTCCTGAGATGCCTGGTCATTTCCCTGATGCGAGCTATTAGGAACAACATTATTACCAGAGTTATTAATATTAATAGGATCATTAGCAATTCCATTCAAATCCCCATTAAGACCATCATGAGCATGTTGATTAGAACGCCCATTAACTGGGTTTCCAATATTGAAAATGACTAGACCAGCAAAGGGTTGTGAAGTGACAGCAAACCTCATACCTGGGTAGACCCTTCCCCCTGAGGTGGTCCCTAGATCAAAATCAATGATAAATTCTTCTTCATTAATACCAACATTAGACCCATCACTGTCATCACTATTTCTTCCTAGTCTGATTTTTGAGTTAACATATTTTGAGGTGGAAGGGGTGGCCCTGAGATCTAGATTAAACATGGTATGATTGCTCTGTGCTTGAAAACCAGCAAAATGCTTTGATGTAGCTTTATCCAACATGCCATTGACACTAGAGACTATGGTCATTATACTTTCACGACAACATGCAACATTTTGACCTATCTTACCATATCTAATACAATATTTGAAAATCTCCTCATACCTGCACTGTACCCAGAGAAGATGAACCCCATCTAATGCAAGAAAGAAACCTGGAATAAGAGGTTCATTGAGATGAATTCTAACCTTGATTCTCAAGTAGTCATTAGCTGGTATTTGATCAAATTCTTGCACTACAAAGTGATCACTTAGGAGAAGACCAGTTATATTAGCAGTTTGCATGTTGAGGTATTCAAAGGGTAGACCACAAATTATAACCCATATATTAGCATATGAGAATCTAATAGTCCTTGGTATAGTGTTAGGGAACCATCTGGTGAACACCATCAAAGCCCCATGGAAAGGGACATAGGTACGCTCCAACAGATCCTCATTAGAAGCAGAGAATATAGCATAAATATCATCCATTCTCTGAGCCTTTACCTCACCCCTACATCTCCACTCCTTTCTAATTAATTCATTTAGGGATGGAGTTTTATAGACTCTGTAATCAACCAGAAATCCCATAATACATTATCCCCAAAACTCCCTTGAGATGCCCAACGTTTCAAGGTCGACATTAAAGACCGGACCAGATCTTGGAAAACAGCATGCATGAGCATGCGTAGCATTATGTGGTTGAAACTCAGCATTTGGGAATGTTGCATGAAAAGCTTGATGATTGTTATTTAATTAAGGTGTAAGCGACCAATGGACTTTCCATTGTAAAGAAACACCACTGTTGGTACCGAAACTACGGAGCTGAGGAGCAAATATACGAATAGCTTATCCCACTGATTGTAATATATTCAAATTCTGCATCTATATTAACCATGACCTAATAGTGGCAATTTGCTGGAGCGTCGTTTTGATTTATTTGACATGTCGTTCAATTTTTTTTCACTCGATGTACCTTTTAAAGGCAGAGGAGGGCGTGAGAATTTATTGAGACTTACCATCTTCCGGTGATCTAAAAGGACTGGGGTTGAAATTGACATATGTTCGATAAACTGACAAAAACCCAATTCACATGGCAATCTTACACACAAGAGGTCCTTCAAAATCTTCCCAACATTTTCCATGATGAAGACATGGAGTAGATTGTTGTTGCCCCATTGATATGCTTTGAGTTTATCGAGTTGCACCTCCCGAATATGTGTGTTAGGAAATTTGGGTGGCATCAAACCATACCTTCCGTTTGTAGACACTTACACTAATCTTCTATTATTACATAAGACTGATAAAAGGGGAGATAAGACAAGAGACTTTGGGGTCGAGTTCGGCGGCCATGTGCAAGAATGGGATGACAGAAACTGGGTATGTTTGCTGGGGGTGTTCCATATGGTGATTTCATGTCACATCATGTTTTATACTCCCTCCAATTTATGATATTCTTCCCCTTTCTTTTGGACACAAGGATTAAGGAAATCAATTTGGACCACACTAAACACACTACCCCACATTCAATTAAATTTGGACCACACAACTACTCACAAATAAGGAAAGAGTGAACATCACCACAATTGGCCCAATATGGAAAGAGGGAAGAAGATGAAAAATTGGAGGGAGTACATGATTTGGTATCGGGAGCGTAAACATCGCATTGTTAGTCCTTAAAGCCGGATCCTAGACGTACGACAATTACCTGTGTGAGCATCATTATCGTCCTAGTGCAGCTGACTTGGACACTCTTGTAAGCATTAAATCTATTTCTTTGGTTATTTTTTATCCAATTTGTTTTTGAATTGCCGATAAATGAAATTAATTGTCTAATTTCTTATTCTTATAGACGGGCAGCCATTCGTACATCTATCATCAAGTGGCCGATTACATGTCAACTGTGCCACCAAAAATGGATCCAAAATAAAGAATTTGCTATATCAAAAGCAAAATACTTCACTTAATTGCTTGGAAAAAGCTTATTTTGGACATCTCATTCAAGCACCGGTCATACCTAACCCAAATCCAACACATGTGACAAGAAATGCAGAAGTTCACCTATAACATCTAACTCCAGTCCAAGAGGCAGAAAATGAAGTCAACTCATCGTCTCAGCCAAAGCGGAAATAAAAAGAACTCGACGAGTGAGAGAGTACTGTAATGTAGTTTAGTTTTAATCAAGTTAAACAGTTTCGTTAGTATAATATTTGAGATACTTTGGTTTGTATTAAATGTTACAAACTTCTTTTTATCATGAAAAATGACATTTTAATATGGAAGACAAGTTTGCGTTGTGGTTTTGGTGATGTGAAAATGATGAAAATGAGTTTTGTTGGTTAATATTTATATGGCAAATAGAGGAAAGAAAAATAAAAGTCGCTTACACAGGAAGCGACCATACACTTAAGTCGCTTAGGAGTAAGCAACCTTGGCTGAAGTCGCTCAGGCGTAAAGCGATCTCCGCTAAAGTCGTTGAATCCCTGAGCAACTAACTTTTTTTTGGCTAAAATATCACCAGTCTTTGTCATACTCACTCGCCTTCCCCCAAAAGCGACTTCATCTCAAGTCCCTCACCTGCTAAGTAGCTTTTAAGTTAAAGTAGCTATCCTCAGGATTTGGCCTTCTATTAAGGCTTACCTAGGGCATGGTCGCTCACCGAGTCACCGGCTAAGCGATTTAGATTCGAGCTTAGTTTCGGCGATGACGTGGACTCATTTTGGGGGAATACTTTTATATGAGACCCAAAATGTTAAATAGTTTAGGCGTCAACGCCATTTTGAAAAAAAAAAACTCCCTATGAGGTGGAATTATTCCCAGATTAATGAAAAATCAAATTATTTTAAGAAGACTGATTAAAACTTGGATTTTTTATGTCAATTTTTTTACAAACTAAAACAGTTAGTACTTTATTATTTTTATTTTTTTTAATTTTGACTATTTATTTGCTAAGGATTGAGAAAATTGATTATATGGATAAACCTTTGGATAATGACAAATCGTGACTATCATAAATGAAAATTTGTAGAGATCTATATATGGATAAAACTTTGGGTAATGATAAATTCACTATCACTTTTACTAATGTCACTTAAATTGTGGAAGAGTGAATAGTAAGGTACTTAAACTATGTTTATCCATAGATTTACTTGACCACAGACTAACATTTAAAAACTATTTTAACTTACAACTTATTTTACTAAACCACCTTAAATTTTCCTACTTTTATCAAGACACACTTTCACCTTATTTTAACTTTTGCTCTATCCTACCCCACCCAAATATTAAATCTATTTTAGTTAACTATCAAGACCAATAAATATGTGACACATAAGAAGGGGGAGAAAGGCTAAAGTGGGTGAGAAAATGACCCAAAAGTATCCTACCCCTCTTTCTAAACCTAATCGGCGGCTAATCTCTACTCTCGATTATAATTAAACTGTATTTAATAACATTATACAAAATGGTGGTAACATTTAGAGATGGAAGTGGGCCGTGCTTTTTACCAGTCCACCGCGCTTGGAGAGGACAATGGCACGGCCCAGGCCCATGAAAGTGGGCTTCGTGCCGTGTCGTGTCGTGCCAGTCAAATGAAAATGGCGGCCCAGGCACGGCCCACGGCCCATGCGTGTCGTGTCGTGCTTGAGCGTGCCTTAACAAATCCTCCACTTTAACTCAATTTTTTATATTTTGAACGTGTCGTGCCGTGCCTAGGCAAAATCTTTTTTCTCAAACTTCGGCCCAGGCACGACCCACGACCCATAGCATGCCGTGTATTGCTGGACCGTGCCAACTCCGTGTCGTGCTAAAATGGACCGTGGATCGTGCTTTACCGTGCTAGTCCAACAACCCACGTGCCCACTTCCATCTCTAGTAACATTATCATTGTCATAAAACTTTATATTATCGAGAAATGATCATAATCATAGCAAAACCTATCAAGAAATAATCATAATCATTATCTACAATTACAACCCTACAAGAATTCTACCCCCTACCAATAACTCAAACTCGAACCTCCCTTCCCCCTTTATAAACTCAACTGCATCATATTTTTTCTCCCATACAAAACCACAACCAAAAACCCTTTCAAAAAACCAGAAAGAAGAAGAAGAAGAAGAAATACTACCACCAACAATGGCGCCAGTACCATACTACGTAGTAGCAGGACCATCAGAATACTTAGCCATAACAGGATGGAAAATCCGCGACATTAAGCTCGCTAAAAAGGCCTTAATCCTCCCTGGCCAACGCTACGTACGCGTTGTCGTCTCTCCCGTAAACTACACGTTCGAAGTGCAAGCAATGAGCGCGGAGAAACTCCCTTTCCTGCTCCCTACCGTCTTCACTATCGGACCAAAAGTAGACGATGATGAGTCGCTTGTGTTGTACGCAAAACTCATGTCCCCTCACGACATGAACTCGAACCACGTTAATGATCTCGTACAAGGGATCATTGAGGGTGAAACCCGTGTTCTCGCCGCTTCTATGACGATGGAAGAGATATTTAAAGGGACTAAGGAATTTAAGAGGGAGGTTTATGATAAAGTGCAGTTGGAGTTGAACCAGTTTGGTTTGATTATTTATAATGCTAATGTTAAACAGCTTGTTGATGTTCCGGGTCATGAATATTTTTCTTATTTGGGTCAGAAGACTCAGATGGAGGCTGCTAATCAGGCTAAGGTATTTACTTTTACGTTCAAAATTTCATCTTTTTCTTAGTTTGTTTTGAAAAGTTTTCATCCTTTGTTAGATCTTTGTTTTAAAGTTTTCATCTTTATACCATTTATTGATTGATAATGGTTTCTGAGTTTTAGTACTGGAAATTTGGTGACATGGAAATTTGAGGAAGCCCTGTTTGTCATGATATCGAAATTTTATTTTGCGAAATTGTGTAGGATTGAGAGTAAAAGTTGTGATTTTGGTTTTGGGATTTGATTTTTAAAGAGAGAAATTGATAAAGATTGTATCTTTAGCTTCATTACTTGGAATTTTTTAGTTCTGAAATTATGAATGTCTGACTACAGATTGATGTGTCTGAGGCAAGAATGAAAGGAGAGATTGGAGCAAAGCTGAGGCAAGGCCAAACAACCCAAAACGCTGCAAAAATCGATGCTGAGACGAAGATCATAGCCACACAAAGAACAGGAGAAGGAAAGAAGGAAGAAATCAAAGTGCAAAGTGAAGTCAAGATTTTTGAGAACCAAAAGGAAGCCGATGTGGCGAAAGCCAATGCAACGCTGATGGCTCAGAAGGCTGGGTGGGCTCAGTCTGCTCAGTTGGCAGAGGTCGAGGCAAAGAAGACCGTGGCTATTCGAGAGGCTGAACTGCAGAGTGAGGTGGAGAAAAAGAATGCTATTTCTAGGACTGAGAAACTCAGGGCTGAGCTTCTCAGTAAGGCTACTGTTGAGTATGACATAAAGGTAACAGAACTATCTCTAATAATGTTAGTTTTCGCTTATTCGATTCACATATTCTCGAATGATTTTACTGCAGAAGTTAATACCCTTCCATTGATTTTATAAATTTGATGTTTCGAAAGGGTCTAAATCGCGTATGTTCTTTGGCGGTTGCGCGAATTTAGTACACCGGGTTTATAGCCTGATAAATCAAACCTTTATCCTCCATAAAGATGAATTTTTCTCAGTATGTGCATAGAAGTGAAACAGAAAATGACCCTTTTGAGAGTCTTTGGTAGTAGTTGAATCTTGATACATATAATGATTTTGTACCATTATGCAGTGTGGACCATTTAACCAAATTTGTTCACCATTCAATAAAGTATAATTGATGATCATGTAATTTATATGTAAGTATACACAAAAATGGATTCTGCATTTAGGAAGTGAATTTGTGACTTGTGAGGCAGCATGTGATTCTTTCTGAGAATGACAACTTTCTGCTTCATCTTTTTATCTATGTTTAGCAGTTTAGTGGGTGGGCTAGTTTCATCTTGGAAAGTCCCAAAGAATAAATACTACTCCATTATGCTAATTCTAGAACTGATATTACAGCTTTGAATCCACAATCTGATATCATGTCATTTTCTGATATGAAAGCCATTAATAAGTTGAAACTTTTGTGGATAAATTGACAGGTCCAAGAAGCCAACAGGAATCTCTACAACAACCAAAAAGAAGCAGATGCACTTCTATATGAGAAGCAAAAGCAAGCTGAGGCAACAAAGGCAGAAGCAGAAGCGTCATTCTACGCACGTCAACAGGAAGCCGATGCTGATGTATATGCCAAGAAGAAGGAGGCTGAGGGAATTGTAGCCTTAGCTCAGGCACAAGGATTTTACCTTTCAACTCTTCTTAAGTCTCTTGATGGAAACTACTCTGCTCTAAGAGACTATATGATGATCAACACTGGTGTGTACCAAGAGATGGCCAGGATCAATGCTAATGCTGTTCAGGGTTTGCAGCCTAAGATCAGTGTTTGGTCGTCAGGGCTCAGTGGGGCTGGTTTAGAGGGAGGAAGTGGGTCCGGTGGCTCGCTGAAGGACATAGCCGAGGTCTATAGCATGCTGCCACCACTTATGAAGACAGTTCATGAGCAAACTGGGATGCTCCCACCAACCTGGCTCGGCACATTGACTAACACTGACTCTACTGCTTAAGCCTTAAGTTGCCAAATAAGCTGTTTAGTTACTTTGAGACTAAATTTAATTAGAGTTAAGAACTTAGATATTAATTTATCTAGTACTAGTTGGTAATTAAATCTTAGACTTTTGGGGTATGAAGGTTCTGCTACTTAATTTGCGTAGTTACGTCTACTGCTACTTAATTTATCTGTTAAATACGTCCTGAGATGTTTATTCAGTCATGAATGTGTTGATTACGGATGCACTCCTCGCGAGTTTATTTTGTTGCATGCTATCAGTGCATGGAACTTTTTGCGAGTCTGAACTTGAGAGTCAGATCCAAAGCAGATGTTAGATAGTTAGACCTCAAAGTTATAGAACGGCACTACTCCTGATCTGGTGGTTCAAATTCCGTAAGTTTCAAAATTGAATTTGTGACTCCCTTTACACCAAAAAGTCACATTCAGGAAGGTTATCAGGAATTTTTACACTTCTCATAATATTTCCACAACCCAAGTTGAACAATCTGAGCATCTCTACACTTTATTTTAAGCCAAAATAGGATGATTTTTCATAAGTTAGTAGAGACAATTGTGGCTGCCCTTTTCTCTTCATGAAGATCCACATCTTGTCCAGAGTGAAGAAAAGAAGACATAGGCATAATGCGCTGGCCAATGTTCTTCAGATAATGCCTTGAATCTTATCTGCCTTACTTTTCTTAGGCAAGATTGTGCTTCAGACCACTGAGAAAAGTTAATAAGCTAGAATACTTAATATTCTGCAGCAAATTACATATGGGAACCCGATTTAGGACGTTAAAAGAACTGATTCCCTTTGCAAACATGGAAAACATAAGATAGCATTGGGAAATCTTTCCCTTGATTCGTGCATTTCAGTTACATCTCAACGTAAACAGGTACAAGCTTTACAATGCTATGACTATCATATTGATGCATATACAGGTGAACGTTCGCTCTTGAATTCCCGAAACCTTACCAACATCGGCAGTATGGCAGTCTGCAGAAGAAAGAAAGATACATCAACCCAAAGGACCTTTGAACTTACGGAAAAAGAACGTAAAATATTATCACTGGTGCATTTTTCGAGTTATTTCATTACTTTAAAGGTTAAAGTCACAATATATCATCAATTGTGAGCAAAAGAATGGATAAAGTTGTCCCACTGTCAGACGTAGTGAAGGTTGAGGGTGACTTTCAGGGTTTCTAGTTGAAAACTCATTCTATAAAACATATTAGACGATCTTACCCAAAACTCAGTGAACATCCTACAATAGTCAACAGTTATGTAGGTCAGAATTTATACCATCATGAAGATTATCAATGTATGTTTTTTATGCTGCTCAAGAGTACAGCTTGGTAATACAGGAAAATGACTGAAACATATATACTTTTACTGTGATTCAGAAATCGGTCTCACTTATAATGTACTCTCTCTGATTCTTTGATTACTTACAAAATCTCATTTTCGGCCAATTTGGACTAAATCTCCCTTCAGATAGATTTTGAGCTTGACCGTAGTGCAACAAAGATGACTAGGTGAAAAGGTGATGTGCAGGGGAGGGTAATTTGGGAATTAAAACTTAAAAGCAAGGATGTCTCGCCATAATACTACTTCTCTTGGTTTCTTACACGAAAATAAAAATAAGAATTCATAGAATTGGATTAAGTAATAGATAGCTTTACCTTCGGCTTAGACCACCACTTCTACTTCCTCGACGCTTGCAGGAATAAAAAACTTTACCTTCAGCTTATACCACCATTTCCGCTTCCTCAACACTTGCAGGAATCCCAATGTCCAATCTCATGGTTGATCTGTATTGTTCAGGCGCTTCTGCTCCAGCTTGCACACACATTTCTACTACTGCAGGTGCTTGACCATAGAAGCTCCGTAGCTCCCTTGTCATTGGGGGTCCATTAATATCAGGAACATGCCAGACATATCTAGGGGGTATCAAATCATCAAGAACTGCCCTTTGCCAGCCATGTTGTCCATTTCGTTGTTGGTGCTTGTAAGCCCCACAGTTCTGAGTCTTGGTTCCCGAGGCACCTACATGCACTTCAGGGCAATAACCACAAACCCTAACTGGGTACATTCTCATCAGTTTATTGGCTCCTGATCTCATCCTTTCCCATGCGTGGAGAGTTTCTTCAGCAAGTGAGATTATATCCTCAGGACTAGATGGGGGTACTATTTCAGAGTCGGGTATTTCTGATAATATCGGGATTTTAGGAGTTTCTGGCTCAGGGTCGGGCAGTTCACTTTCATCGGCATCAATGAATTCACTCTTACTAATACGAATAATGGCCTTTCGGCGTCGTTTTGCAGGATATTCTGGAATATAAACTCCAGCTTGAATGCAAAGTTCAACAACAGCATGAACACGGGGAATTGAAAATCTTTCATTGTGAGAAATGCGCTTTCTAAGACGGTCATATAGGTGGTAGGCGTCTATGGGCACCAAAATGTCATCAATTGTAGCACTCGTCCAATCATGAAGTCCACGCCGGGTTGATGCAGCTCCACCTCTACATGACCTAAATGGATGGCCAATGGTCCCAACATGAATTTCATTGCAATACCTGAAAAAGCATTCCCTTTGAGTACATCTTCACATTTTAGCTTTGTTATCCAACTCCATTAAGAAAATAGTGCTAAAAAATGAATTTAATTCTTTTTAAGTAATCACTTCTTTAAAGGTATAACAGACCAATTCAGTTGAATCACTACAAAAAGTTCACTTTGTAGTGCGCTACGCACTTAGTTATCAACAAATCATGACAATTATGTCTAGTGTCTACTATGATAATAATGTTTAAAGACTAGACCGAAGGTTTTGAGTTTTGACAACAGAAAGCAATCGCTGAAAAATGGAGGATAGTAGGCCATGAAAAAAAAAATACTAGGATTCAGAAAGATTAAGAATATGCCTACGTTTATCGGATATTCAATTTCAAGGAGAAGTGAAAAAAATGGAAAATAAGAGTTTAACTATAAGACTGCAACCTTCCCAGACATCTAAATGCTAGTAAAAGTCAGCAGTCCACTAAAGTACAGCTATTAAAAGAAACATCATTCTATAAGTATTCCCAACCAATTTTTAGAAAGAAGAGTACAACAACATCAGAGCCTTAATCCCAAAATGATTTGGGGTCGGCAGACATGAATCATCCTTTAGAACAATCCCGGGGTAATCGCATACCTCATACGAAGTAATAGATAAGAAAAAAATGAAAAGCAAATGTAGAGTTTGATAAGAAAACATTACTTGCACGCCTGGACAGTCACAACTTTCAAGAGTTTCTTGAGATTGTTTATCAACAAGGTCCTTGCATTTATAACTCCATAAGCAATTGGTATAAGGCTCTTAACGAGCAATCCATTCTTTGGTGGTGGCATAGGTTTCCGTGGCTGACCTCTGCTCTTTTTCAATCTTTCTCTGGCCGCTCGCCTCAGGTCTACTATAGGAACTGGAAAAGGTTTCTTCTCCCTTCTCGAGTAATATTTAGGTAAATCTGAGTTTTGTGGATGATCACTTCTAATGACTAAAGCGGAACTATGGTTGGAAAGTTGTCGTATGGAAGCACACTTCAATAGAAGTTTGAGTTCATTGCCACCAACCTACACAACGATTACATTTACTCTAGAATCTCAAAATGTGTGAATAAAGATTACACAGTACTATGCATTCAATATCAGGTTCATCTAGGATAAACAGATTCACCGACAAGCAACCACAAACCTTGTGATAACATAAATACAGAATTCAAGTGCATTCCAAGTGGTAGGATCCATCATCCATGTGAATACAAATGAAATGAAAAAGGCCATCATTATAAATGGATGAATTATTCAAATGAAATTATTCCGCAGTTTAAGAATTAGTTTCAATAAGAAAAGAGAGAGTACAAGACGGGTTTAGAGAAAGCGTTTGGTCGCCAAAAGTTGGCAAAAAAAAAAATTGGTGTAGTATGTATTAATTTTTTTTTACTCAAATCACCTCCCCCCATATCTCACCTAAGGTAGGCACCTTTGAGGCGCTAGGTAATGTTGTTGTACGATGAGGTCGTTGAAGAATGAAGAAAGAACAAGGTAAACTGAACATGTTAGTAGAGACATGGATGAGGGGCAATGGGTTTTCGGGGCAATGCTCTTTCAATGCACGAGCATGAAACTATTAGGGCTTGTTTGGATGGAGGGATTTGGATGGAGGGAGAGTAGCGGAATTTAAAATCTCTTGTTTGGATAGCAAATAAAGGTGGAGGGAAATGGATGGGAAGGCATTTGGAGGGATCCATTTTCCCTCCTCCAAGACAAATCAAAACCTCTCCATCGTAAGGAAAGATTTGGAGGAAATTGTATCCAAACATGGACGCCCCATTCCCCATCCCCATCCCTTCCGTCAGTCCCTCTCCCCTTCATTTCCTTCATTTGCCTTAGTGATCATAGTATAACAAATCATGAACTGATAATATGCTAGGAGCAGAATGGAAGATCCCTCCTCACGCAAGCAATTACCTTGAAGGAATCGAGAAATCGGAGATGAGAGTGGCCACTAGGCTTCACAAATTCTGACTTACGAAAGTAAGAAATACTGGACGGAGTATAACGGTGAAGCGTGGTATGGTTTGTACATGAGCCTGAACACATAGTCCCTGTACAAATTAAAAAAAATGTAAAATCGCAAACATTAAAGGAGTGCGCATTTAATCACGTTTATCAGGAAGCTAGACGGATAAAGATGAGTGTAAATTTTGTCTACTTGAGAGGTAAGGAAGGTACCTCCAACAGGTGGAGTGACCAAAGTATGGTGGAGAAGTAACGACGGCATTGCATACCCAAGGAATGCCTAAAAGGGAGAGAAACAAAGCAAGAACATGTAAAAGATGACAATTTTCGATAACCTTATAAAATCTCCATCATACCATTCACACACATAAACGGAATACTCTACAAATTTCAAGCATTACATTTTAATTGTTCAAATCAAAATACTCAATTTTAAGAATACAGTAGAATTAAAGGACAGTACTTACAAATTCAATTAAATGGGCAGCTAAGTATTCTACAAAATGGTTAAAAAAAAAGTAAATTAATGGTAACAGAGAATTTAAAGAAATGTATGAAGAGACATGTAGGTGAAGTGAAGATAAGTAGAGGAAACAAGTAAGAAAAGCATATAAGTGATTGATTACCTGACGACGGCAACCGGCGATTATGGCGGTTCAATGCTACCCAACCACGCCTTCACGCCTTTATCCGGATGACTTGCAATCAATTGTTCTATTTTTATCTACTCCCTACTCCCCCATCCCGATGGACATACTCTGCTACCGTAATAACTACATTTCGCACGGGTCTACATTAATGTCATTTTCATAATTTTCCTATAACAATTAACTGGTAAAAATAAACTTTTGAAATTTTAAAACTATAATAAAATATACTTGTAATGTTTAAGAAAATAATATTAATATATTGATTCAACTTCTATTTTAAAAATATTTTACCAACCCAGCCAGGAATCAAGTTATATTTTATCTAAATGACTCGAAAAATGATCCAAGATACCTAAGAATTAAGCTCTCTAAGACAATTCTTAAGAGAATCAAAAGATTTTTGGTTGATCACCCTACCTTATGGTAATTGTCCGATATGGGGAATTCTACTATTTATAAGTATTAATATCTTCACCAAACTTACATTATTTTTCAAGGTGGATATATAACATACTAAGAATTACACTAAGTATGTACAAATAATATGAGATTTTATACTATAATGATAGCATTTTTTACTACGAATCTTATAATTAGATTATTTTCATAATTAATACAAATTTTAAGAGCTCTCGTAAACAATATATGAGAGATTTAAACGATTTTGGATTGATATCTAATTACAGGACGATTCTTATGTATAATCGCATGATCACTCCAGCTTATGATATTTCTCCGATGTGGGAGAATTCCTCTATTTATACATAGTATATTCACCACACTTACATTATTTTTCAATGTGGGACAAATAACATATTTAGTTGTACACCATTAAAATTATTATTTATGACATTTTCCTTAATTAATTTTGATGATGTAAATTTCATTAAGGCGGGGATAATAATACAAACTTTTAAGAGTTCTGTAAGATAATACTTAAGAGATTCAAAAAGTTTTGGGTGAATATCTAACTTTGAAAGATGAGTCATTTTCACAATATTTTTTTTGTGAAATGAAATGTAAAAGGTTTTATATAAAAGTTATAAGCATCACTTGAATATAATATAGGAAATGTATATTGAGATAAATAAAAGATTTTTCACTTTATTTTTTTATGATACCTTCCTAAATTCATTTTTGATAGTGTAGGTTTCACTAATGTGGATACAAACTTTTAAGAGCTCTCTAAGACAATATCTAAGAGACTCAAATTTTAAGGTTGATATCTAAGTTCTAATGATGACTTCTATTATAATTATATGATCACCCCACCTTAGGATAATTTTACGATGTGAGACAATTATACTATTTATACGTAGCATATTTATCATACTTGTATTATATTTCAATGTGGGACAAATAACTTATTAAGTAGTACACCATCAATTATTACTTATATAATACTTTGCTAAATTTCCTAAATTAAGTTTGATGGTTTAAATTTCATTATTGTGGAGATAAAATACAAACTTTTAAGAGTTCATGTGACAACCCTCGCGAATGCGGAAATATAAAACATACAAGCATGTGAATTATAGCGGAAAATACGGTATTTTAAAAACCTTTATACATGCAAGATAGAAAAATACGAGGAGTGTCAAAATATTACAAACTAAATAAAAATACCACAAGAGACGTAGTCTCTCAAAGTGTTAACAAAAGACAAAGTAATTAGCAACTAGCTAAACAACGTCTAGAGGTGTTTCATCCAGGGACAACGCCCGCTAGCTCACACCCGAACCCAAAATAGCATAAGCAAAAAGCCATCCATGCAAGCAACCTGTTCATTCATGAAAAACATGAACGCCACAATCAGTGGGGAGTAACTCCGGGTTCTCCCAGCCATATCACATTAAACGTACATATAAGGAAATACAAAAGTAAAATCATGCATATATAGATATACATGTGAGTTACGATAAGGATAGATAGGCAATTCGATATTAATGATAAGATCATGTGGAAATCAATCCGAACCATCATGTTATTCAAAGACTCGGAAAGACACTCTTAGGCAATCGAATACGCTCACTAGGGCTTGCATCTCACCGTTAGCGGTATAAGATTGATAAGATTGAGACTCGACAGACAAACCAGTCAAGTCATGCGATCATAGTAAATACAACCTATTATCATCCATTCACGAACCAAGACAATGACGGTGTCAGTCATGCAATGACCATGAATACCATCATGAAATCACGCATTCAAAGACAACGACACAAAGACGACAACTCTCACGGTAAATGAAACGCACTAGCATCGTGTACATGGCAAGTATGATTAAAGGCATCCACGGGATCACATTTCCCTGAACTCATACGCGATGCTTACATTTCGCCTATGTAGACTATTTTCCTCCTGGTAGCACGACGATATAAATATCCGGTCCTAGTCTAAACCTGGCCCG